>WEDG01004985.1:0-32775 GCA_017591395.1 Schistocephalus solidus | reverse complement strand
GCGCAGCGAGGCTGGCCAAAACCAAGACAAAATCTGGTAACAGAACAGCCAAAAATTCTGGCGTGCACTGCCATACATTGACGGCGTCTCTGAGGCAGTTTCCCGCCTCCTCAGACCGCTGGGGATCGAAATCGCACATCGACTGGATTCAACCATTCGGAATCTAGTAATGAGACCGAAAGCCCTCCTTCCACGAGGTGAGACGTCAAGCATCATCTACCGGATCCAATGTGAATCCTGTGAAGTTAACTACGTCGGAGAGACAGGGAAGCGGTTGCAGACCCGCGTTACCGAACACGTGCGGGCAGTGAGGAGAATGGACCCATTGTCTCTGGTGGCGGAACACTGTGCAAACTCTGGGCACACGTTCGCCTTCCAAAACACCGAAATCCTGGGTCGAGGAATCGACCGCGTAACCAGGGAAACAACTGAAGCCTGGCACACGGAGCCTACGTCGATCAACCGTTGTTTCGCCCTTCCGGCAGCCTACCAGGCCCTCCGTGCGCAGCTAATCGAACGTAAGAGCAAACACGGAATTAGGCCAAACGTGAATTCCACCGCGGGAGAACCTAGGATGGATATTCACCTAACCACGCCACAATTCGGGGCCGACGAAGGCGCAGTCATGAGTGCCGCCGCATCAATTACTACCCCGACAGACGAGGAGACATGCACTCAGGACACAAACATGACTATCGACCCAGGGCGCCAATTAAGGTCAATGCGGACCCAGACAATGGCCGCCCCCTTAACGAGAGACATTTTAACTGACAGCAATTTCCTCCTGCCCCCCTTCTTCACCCCGGTGCCTACAGAGATGATCCCTGTGTGTATGCCGGCAAAGAACGCCAAAGCCAATTAAGGACTCCCCCACCCCGTCCTCCTATAGTGCACATTGTTAAAGTAAACCCGTATAATCAACCATGTGTTTACAAACTGGCTATCACCCCTATAAAATACTGTGAGACGCGGTACGATACTCACCTCCGACGATGGAAGCTTGTATGCTTTTGAAACGTCAGGACAATACACCCATAGTCCCTGAAATCGCCTTTTTCTTCTCATATATATATATATATATATATATATATATATATATATATATATATATATATATATATATATATATATATATATATATATATATCAAAGGTCATGGCTCGAATCCCAGGTGTGCCACACTTGGGATTGGGTATGACTGGCTGATGACGGCTAATAAGCCAGAAATGGCCATTCCGGTCTCCTTTGTCTTTGTCGGTTCTATTCCATCATATGCTACACGTCGCTATGCGTCCGCCTGCGAGGGCTCTAGTCTGAGCTCCAGGGCACAACGGAACATGCATGTTCCTTAAGCAGATCGGTGAGCCCCTCACTATCATCATATTCCCGATCACAACCGACAAAACAACGAGCCCATGGCTCAATGGTAGAGCGTTCGACTCAAATACCAAAGGTCGCGAGTTCGAATCCCAGGTGTGCCACACTTGGGATTGGGTATGACTGGCTGATGACGGCTTATAAGCCAGAAATGGCCATTCCGGTCTCCCTTGTCTTTGTCGGTTCCATTCCATCATATGCTACACGTCGCTATGCGACCGCCTGCGGGGGCTCTAGTCTGAGCTCCAGGGCACAACGGAACATGCATGTTCCTTAAAGCGAATCGGTGAGCCCCTCACTATCATCATATATATATATATATATATATATATATATATATATATATATATGTGTGCGTAAAGATTCGAGGTCCCGACAGAGAATATGGGTAGATTGATACAGTCTCCTCTCTGCAATTATAACTTGGCCGACTTCGGCCTGGTAATTGGTTGCCTGTTCGTGACCTTTGCCACCCATACGGAGCTTGTTTGCTTCGGAAGCCACTAGATCGGTGTGCGCCTATTCCTGTTTGAATAAATACCCGATCTGCAGCGACAGAGAATGACAGGTGGTGAGGCACTGATGAACTTCGGTTCAATGAAGTGCTCATGACCCATCTGCTAGACCCAGTGTGTGGACTGTCTGCGCCGTACTCGAGTGAATGTTTGCGTTTCCAGTCCCAGCTGGTAGTCAGGGGTTATGATTGGCTGAATGAAGGCAGAATAAGCCCGAAACAGACTGTATCAATCAACCCATATTCTCTGTCGTGTCTCCTCTCTGCAATTATAACTTGGCCGACTTCGGCCTGGTAATTGGTTCCCTGTTCGTGACTTTTGCCACCCATACGGAGCTTGTTTGCTTCGGGAAGCCACTAGATCGGTTTGCGCCTATATATATATATATATATATATATATATATATATATATATATATATATATATATGGTAATGGGGCGCCCACCGATCGGTTATATATATATATATATCGGAAACTAAACGAGAAACGCAGAGGGACCCATCGATGAGCCGAACTTCCAGCTTTCTCCGGTCGTATTTAATTTTCGAGGAAATCAATACGCGAGCATGGGGTTAATCCTTCGGAACAGACATTTCAGATTAGATCGTAAACTTAATATGAATATTTGAGTTAAAATCCATCACCTAGTGCGATATGGCCGTGTACTAGTTACAACCTGACGACGGACGGTCAGTAGTATAAAACTATGGTCGACTAGTGGACTAGGAGTCAGGCTGCATTGGCCCCTTCTTAATGTGGCTTTTATGGTAGTCCCCCTCATCTGGTATCCGAGCCACCCTCTCCCTTGTGTTGTGTTCTTGTTTGTGGTGAACCACAATGCGTGAGCCTGCCCCTCTCCGGACTCTTGGATCTATTTTGACACCAGGGCCCGGTGGGGGCGTGGAACAGAAGAGTGAGGTTGATGCAGCGTATGTCTATGCTCACTATAATCCAGCGCATGTCGCCGTCTTTGCGCCACCCTGCGGTGGAGAACATGGGGATGGACATCGATCGGGACTACGAAAGGTCGAACCGTCGTTCCATGCAGAGGAGCCAAGCAGTCCAGTTGGAAGCACCTCAGGAGGCTTGGTGTGCTACGGGTCGCAGACCAGAGAGCACGATCATTAGTGGTCGAAACGCGTGCAGCGTTGATTCGGCGTTGCCCACAGAGCGGCGAGAAAAGAGTGTGCCGACGTATAGCGCGCAGAGATTCCACCGCAGGCGGAGACGTTCCACTGTTCGAACGATGGGACGGCCAGGTGCACGCTGTCTTGCGGCAGGCGAAAGGGAGGACCACGTTGAGAGCCCTGCTCGGACGCGTCTGACGCAGTCGTCTGGGGATGGATCCGGCACGGGTGATAGCACTGCATATTCACGTATGCCGCGTTTGCGAGAGCTTTCGATCACGCTGGTCAAGGCAAACGTCAAAGAAAGAGTGGCACGATCCGGAGGGCGAGACGGCGGCCGCTGCGGGAATATTGGGATGTGTCCGCAACCGGCGGAATGAACCGTGCGCCAGGCGGCCCCAGCGTCGCGGTTGTCCGGACGCGTCACGGGCTCGTGAGTTCATGCCAGTCATCAGCCGGCTTCTTTGAGGGAGTTCGGTGCCCAGAGGGACCTGTAGAGTGGGAGATGACCCCAGGCTTTCCGGACGTTAGAGGAGGGCAGCCTGGAACAAAGGAAACTGACCGTAGTGGCAACTGCTTGCACCTTGCGCTTGCACTGAGTTTTCGGCAAAGGGCTCGGTTCTTTGCTCGAGCTCACAGCTAACGCAGCATGGCGTTTGGGCTTAGCGATCATGTATGTCGAAGTCATTTGGCGGCCGTCAAAATGCGGGATATGCTTTGGAGCACGCTGACGCTTTGGGAGGCGATCCAGATTAACCTTGTTATAAAATTAGGAAACCCCACCAGAAGTTACCCGCCAGTATACAGGGAACCCTACAAGTCTGATGACATTCCGCTGATTGCCCTAGGCAGGATTTCTTTAGCAATCAATTTCTTAATATACCAGGCCCACTTATGTGTTGAGTGGCTGAGCATATTTGAAGCAGGGATATGGTATGTGAGTCGGGGATCGGTAACAAGATAATCGAGGAAAATGTTTTGCAGAGATTCATGATGATGGGCGGTAGACGGACTGAGGGCGCAGGATCCCGAACCCTTAACTCCTACCAAACCAACCCGGAGGAAGAGCTAACCACACAATGCCTACTTAAATTACATAAATGTCCCTTAAGACAATTTCCACGGCTTTTCTACGCTGGTCGATTTCTAGCCAGTGCTCCTGAAAAACACAGGAACAGCAGCCTTAGCACTCGGCAACATGCCCTTATTTTTGATCTTGAAAGCTCTGCCTAGGAAAGCAAACAATAGGGACATTTGGAGGCCTCGTCCAGGAAGGCCTAGTTGGTAAACGTGCAAAACACATTTTCACCTAACGTTTATTTTGACTATTAACTGTTCTCTTTCCGGGTTGATCAACTGAAAATAATGCTAATCAACACTGTGATTTTTAACCTAAAAATCACACAAAACTGCAACATTTATTCTAAAACTTCAGTTTTGTACTCACACTAACCAGTCATTGCAAAGCGCTACACCCGAGTGTAAAGAATCCCTTGTACTACAAGTGTTTTGCGGTGGGTTCCAGGCAGTACCAAGTTCCGACCCCAGCGCTAACTACAACTTCATAACTATAAGCTTTAGCTTTCCTAACAACACCCTTATCCGCTGAAAGGCTACCAGTGATATGGGAAGATCCTATGCCCTGCTCTACCCTGCAAAGTCAGCACGCGGAAATTTAGCCGTCGGGTTATGCAAACCTCGCTATCGCTGTCATAGGCTCCAACCCCAACTAGCCAGCCAATTTTCACAAGTGGGTCGAAGGAATTAAGGTGAGAGTTAGGAACAGTTTGAGATAAGGTGTAGGTTTCAGTTCGAATCAGGCTAAAGGGCTAATGCAGATGGTAAAAGAGGTAGTTAGAATCAATATTAATGTTTGGTTTTACTGCTGGGCGAGTTTGGTCCGTAGAGCGGCTTCGTGATGAGGTGAATGTGACTGGATATGAATTATGACATGTAATGTATGACTATCACTATGATTTATCCTGTCAACTTTCCAGTAGAGACACCAGGCGAGGCATGATAGATTTAATCGTGTCAGGTTAATTCAAATGCGGAACACGTAGGGGCGAGGTTGCTTAGAGCAAGGGTTAAAGTTACAATTTGGGCTAGGGAGAAATCTTATAGCACGGTTTGGAGCGGAAATATGCACCTTCATTGAGTTGAGGTGTAGCTTTGAAGGTGACGCGGGCAAGGTTAGTGCCTCCAAAAATAAAAGACGGCAAAACCCTCTCATACATAAACTTGTAGCTTGTCGAAGGAATTTGCTGAATTTTACTCTATGGACGTAGTATAGTAAATGAGCAATATGGAGAATGCGAAATTTAGAGGTTAAATGAGAGTCCTGGAAATGAGATAGTACCCAATGGCCCGAATATGAAACTCGCCCGCGGAAGGATAAAGCGGACTAAACGAGGTTTTCTCGAGGAGGAGACCACGTCGGCGATCAAGGGCTGCAGAACGGGTGACCTGACGACGAGGCTCTGAGCCTTAGATTCCCGGAAAGCGGCGTTCTGGCTGCTGCGCCGTTCCATCTCGTCCGGCAGGCGTCCAAGACCTTTGAAGACGAAGACCTGGAGAGACGAAAACGAGCGACAGTAACCCCACCTGCAGGGGTCGGCAGTGCGGATGCGGCTATCGAAACTACGTGCTAGCGTCGTAGGGCCTTCCTGCGCAGAAAGTGCGCTGGGTTTTCGGGAATCATTGCTCGTTGGACCGCGGACGGAACTGGGGCGCGGATGATTTGATTAGTGCTAAAAGTGAAATTATAGGTAAAAATGACGAGTGAAGTTCTTGCGAATATTCTGCATGCTTAAACTGGAAGCTCAATCCCAGTAAGCAGCGTTTTAAAGTAATTCTTAAATAGTGAGCGAAAATTTGAAAGTGTGCAGGATCCATGAAATGTTTACGCTACCACCATCTTTTACAGGCCACCTGTCTGCAGAGAGCTTCGACTGTAGGAGGTCATTAGGTTACGAAACTGGGGAAAATGTAGGGCTGCGAGTGAGATCGAGGTCAGTACGGGAATGAACATAATTGTCAACTCACACACACTGAACTGTCATCAGAGGGTGGAGACAAAAGTATGATCATCACCTGGAGTTGGCACGCCCCCGTCCAATCCTAATAACGTCCACATGCCATTCGCAAAAGCGGGTGGCGTGAGACTGATAATTAGTAAACCATATAACATTTATAAACCCTGATACACTCTCATATCCCATTTTTCTATATAACTGTATAGGCCCGCTGGTAGATACCGAAAACTCGTGTTTGTTGAATTGACTTTTCTATCAGTTCCTGCATGCTGTTAAATACGCAGAAATAAACAGAGGCCAGATAAGCCGAAAAGTGAATAAGTGCGAACGACGAATTGAATGGACTGCATTTGGCAGTAGCAACGGCAACTTTGTGGTCGCTCGCTTAATCCACTCCGGAGGAGGGAACTCGCCGGATAACCGTTTCGCTGAGTGTAGTCTGCAGCTCACTGGAGCTCAGCTTCAACAGTTTCAGGAGGTCGAATGCGTCGCACTCTGGCAATAATCTCGGACTAAATTTCGGTTTACACTTAGGGCGATAAAAATTGCGCAAATTAATGTATTGTCCCGTCAGGTTTTCAGAATATCTAACGTTGAGTGGACCCATCCAGGACGCCGCCTCAGTCCCTTCAGAAAGACCTTAGAGTGAGAGTTGTGGATTGCTAGACGTTTGAACTGGCTCATAAGTGGTACTGCTTGCCAGGCAAAGAGATCATCCACGTACCGAGCATAGAAATCAAGGTCATTGATGGTATCCTTGAGGTATGTTTTGCTCGACCTTGCTCAGCTGACGATGTTTGCGAGAAATGCTCCAAAAGGTGAACCCATTGTAACTTCATCTAATTGCCTTTGGTCATTGTAGAGACACTGTACACTTTGCGGGCATCGCGTCAGTATTTCTTGTAAGGTCTCCACTGCCATGCCTAGCTGGTAGTTTGTTTCCCGTATAAAGTAACATAGGTAGTTTATGGTTTTTACTATGGGTACGTTGGGTAAAAAGTGAGGATACATCTGATGACAGTATCTTCTATCTACCTAAGTTAGTATTTTTGATGGCCTCAAAAAAATGCAAAGGTGTCTTTTAAACGTCGCGGGTACAGAAAACTTTGCAGCGGCTTTAACTTTTCAAACAGCCAACTTGCTGTGACAAGGCAGGGTCAGTTTCCCCTATCCAGTATTAGACGAAGGAGCAGCCCTCGTTTGTGGATTTTTGGAAGGCCGTACCTTTTGGGTATCGTCGTATGCAGGGATCTTAGTCCTTCCAACTCTTTGTCAGACAAAAGGCCTTTTCTGTGGAGATCTGTGAGAACTTTTGTCAACTGATTTTAAACGGTCTCGGTGTGATCCTTGTCTTTCTAGGATTTTGAGAACTTTGTACGATCCGATCAGGTTACTTCTATTTTCGTCACATAATCTTTCCTATCCATCAGTGCTATTCCTGAGCCCTTGTCCGGTCTGGTAAACACGAGGTTTTCATTTTGGCGAAGCTGTGTGAGACTCTCGCGATGGGGCCGCATCAGAGGACCTTTCTTCCTTGGAGCCTTCCGTAAATACTGTTGACAGCAGTTTACTAGGGTCGACTTAAGGTAAGCAAATTTTCTGGGTTCGGATGGTTTTAGATCGATAGTCAGGCTAAAGACTCTCGAACTGGATTTCAAGCTCTAGTTACCTCTGGCTCTGTCGTGTAATGCAAAATGTAGGACCGGGAGTTTTGTTAAGATGTAATGAAGAAGAATTATGAAAGTATCGCTCCGGATTGTTTGAAGAGGCGGTCTGAGCTTTCACTGGTTGAACACTTCGTAGGAGCTTAGTCCATGTGGCCTCGATTCTCTTATTTCTGACTGTTTGCACATAGTCTTCAAAAGCCACTCTCTGAAGACTTCCAAGACGGTCGGGGTCCGCTGGTTTCTGACATAAGTTCTGCTGAAATTCCTCAATTCCGACGTTAACTGTCTCCAGATGACTTTCATCATGTTGTCTTGGTGTGGCTGTGGTGGCGGCGATGTGGTTTTTTCGGAGGTTCTTCCAGTAGACTCTCGGATATTCCCCACGATCAATACATCCTGATAAGAATTTCATCATCACATTTGTCTTCACAAGTCTCGTGTCAAACTTCAGGAATTCATTGAGGTCACTTAACACCGAAGGTTCTTTGGCTTGTCTTAGTTCTGCAAAAATTGCCAGGTTAGAGTTGAAAATTCAGTTGGTAAACACGTGTTTTCAGTAGTTCATCATCAGGCCATTACGATTACATGGGAAGTTATGTGAGCTATGCATATGGCATGCACCGAGCATTTAATTGTAACGGCCTGGTGAGCAAGTACTGAAAACGCGTTTTCCAACTGAATTTACAATTCTAAGATGGGATTTTTTCAGTATTTAGACAAGCCACCTGGAGGATCGAACCCGCAACTCGTTGATCCGAGTTCAACGCTCTAACCGTTGAGCCACAGGCTTGTTGTCTTGCCAGTTTTAGTTCGGGATCACGATCAGTGAACGTTCATCAACTAATGCGGGTTTAAACACGCCATCGAACCCGTCGCTCGCTCAGTGCTCAGAAAAGGCTAAACTGTCTGGCCTGTAAATGGCATGACCGAAATGATCAGGGCGGTCTATTTAAAGATACATTCACCCGAGTTTTACGAAAGCTGGCTATCCAGGCTCCCTCCTCTCCCGCGTTTGGCCGTTTGTCATATCTCAGCTCCCGTTAACCATCCAACCGTATCACTTGCTGAAAGTCAAGCTGACTCTAGTTGATTTAGTTTTTTTTTCCGTTCAAATTTGAGAGCACAATTTTTTCGTAACTGACTGACAAATAGGAAACTCAAATACTTTAGCTCCCAATAAAACTTCGAGAATGAGTCGAGTTGGTGCTTTGAGTAGCATTTTGACAAACAGAAAAAAATGAAGTGCCCAACTAAGTTTTGACGGGAACTCAAAGTTATGAGATACTTACGAGTCGGGTGAGCCAGTTGTGGGGGCACAATCTGTCGTGTCGGTGTGGGAACGTCTGTCCATCTAGCACGTCTCTGAGGAGCGGGAGGCATTTGCACGGCGCGCTTACCTTAAGCAGGATAAATAAACCAAAACGCAGTCTACTGAAGCCTGGAACCTGCACACAAAATGCAAAGCTTCATCAGAGTTAGAGATTCTGTGACTGGTATTTACAAACCGTCCACTCTGTACAAAGAAGACAAGGACGAGCTGCCTCCTGAACCGTCGTTCCTGGCCAACTACACTACTGCTTCTTCAGGGGTCATCTCATGAAATTTTAGCCAAAATTCGCAAAGTTGGTTTCCAGGAGAAAAGATAACTTAATTATAGTTATAATATTGCTTATCATACAGTATAATCTCAAGATATTTCAGGCACGTGAAGGCGCCGGAGTTTGAATAAGATTCTTTCCGACTGCCTTCGAAAAACGAAACTGTAAAAATGACTACTTAAGTAGCATGCACTTTTTCTACTGATTTTCATTGCCTTGATAAATTCAAATATATTATATGGGAAAGCATTCAGAACAACATTTTATCTTGTACTCATTGAGTAGTAAATGATGTCTTCTTCAAAATGTATAGTTTGGGAAAGGTTATCTTACGGTTGTATAAAAACTCTTTCTAAATCCCTGAATAAGTTTGAATCCAGCCTGCTGTGACACCTGGTCCCAGGTTTTGTAAACTAGAAGCGGGATATTTACCGTGTAATGAAACTTCACATTTATAAAAGCTATAAATCTAGGGCTTGTAAATGTTTCGATGGATGTGGGCTGTTATTATCTTGCCTCAAGCCTTGATGGTCGTCATCCAACAACTCCTCGATCGAATCTCCAAAGAGAGCGCAACAGCAAGGAAAAAGAACGCAAGAGTATTTACAAGGTTGGACTGCAATCGGACCAATCTAGTAGTGCCCTTGAGGGGTTAGCATCTCGACTGGCCTTCCAACATATCCGAATGATTGGATAGAGCACTAAGCCCTGTCGGCAGTTTGCGCGATATCACCATGCGGAGGGCCTATGGGTGGATCGATAGTACAGCATGGGAAGATTCGTCATGGCGGTATGTGTGCGAATCGGTTAGGACGCCTCCTCTTAACAATGTTGTATACTTTACAAGCAGCATTGATAAATGAAAGAAGACGATGCTTTATGAATGGATATTTCAGGGTCGTAAAGTTAATACTCTGAAAGAACTTTTTAAAATCTAAATATACCCTCAAAATACGAAAGACGTAATTTGCTACCAAATGAGTGAAAAAATGAATATTTGAGTGAATGCTTTCTATAAAATATATTTGAATATACAAGTGCACTGAAAATCATTGGAAAAAATCATGTTACTTAAATAGTCATTTGACAGTGTCGTTTTTGAAGGGAGTCTGAAGTAAGTTTTTTCAAAATCCTGCTTCCTGACGTGACTGTATGATAATTAATATTAGATGCATACTTAAGCATCCTTTTCTAATAGATTTCAGAATTTCAGTTAGCATTTTATGGGAAAGCACATCTACTGTATGTCATCGGCCTGGCGATAGAATTAATTAACGCTATATGGTATGTATAGCTGTATAGTATGCATATAGTATGTTAATGTTAATTGGCAAATAAGTAAAAAAAAACCTCTTAATGCCTCCGGGCATTCAGCTCGGTTCAATGCTTCAATTCGGAAACTGATAACATTGAGTCTTGCCGCACACATTAATCAAGCCTAGCGCCGGCGCTACGCTGGCATCGTTCAGCAACTGGACATCCAAGAGGCTTTCAGAACTGTAAACTGAGTACCTTAGAACTGATTGAATCGAATATTTAAACGCATACTAATGACAGAAGAGGCAGTAAGCAGATACCTCAGTCCTATGCTCAGCCACAATGGAGCCATCAGCGAAAAGAACAGACGCATTGAGCTACCATATCAGGCTTATCGGACCCAAGTGGGCACATTTCTCGCTCACCTAACGCAAACGTCATCTCCCATTCCCCCTGATACGGCCGCCTCCCCTTCTGCTTCGCGGTTCGTGCCATCTTCCCACCTCCTCCTCACTCCATCCTGTGAGGGATGACAGTCCGCCCTGCTCTCCTTGACCGTCACACTGGCTTAAAAATTCACCGGACTGTCCTATTGAGATGGTCTGAGGATCAGTAATATAAAACCTACGTTTAAATTCAGCAGAAAATGCAATTGGCCGATTCAGAAGACATTTGGACAAGCGTATACTTGGTAAATTTTAGATAGGCAAGTACAATTATATAGTAAATCAGACACTGCGGCCTTTCCCCACACCAGATAAATGACCGGCTCGGACAGCGGCTGGGGTCTGGGGATGGGAAAAAGAGTGATTTCGACGGCTCATCTCGTTTTCCCCGCTATTAATAATCTTACGCGCCCGAAGACGTGCATTGGGAGGTTGTCAATCGCAGGGATAACTTAAAACTCATAATCAGCCCAGAGAGTGTGTTTGAAGTGGCCAACAAGCGGACTGAAAGTTTGGCCGCAATGGCTCCGTTGTAATGTGGCCTCGATGGCACTCCCACTCAGTGACATCCGAAGCAGGTGCGGCGGCACAGTTACGGGCGACTCTAGTCACGCCAACCACCCGCGCCCTCTCCCACTTCCGGTCTTATTGAATTGGTCCTGACGCCGAACACAGGTGCGGAGAGAGGGAGAGAGAGTGCAGTAGATGCAGCGCAAGTCTATTATAATCATAATCTAATTCAAGCGCAAGTCACCGTCCCTGCACCCACCCTAGTGTGGTGCACACAGTGGACCTTCTCTGGAATTGCGACCGAACTGACGGGTGGAAATTGTAAACCAAATTTGCTGGTTCAGACGACGGCGGTGCATATTACTTCCAGCACCTGTTCCTGTGGAGTAATTTATATTGGTTGGTTTGCTAGAAAATATAAGACTTTCAGCAAACCTTCGCTGGTAGCCGTTCCAATATCCGCCACCTGTGAACGCGCCGGGTAGTCAGTAGCTAAGTTAACTCAGTCTCGACTAAATCCCATCGTGTAGGAAGCGTTTCAGCGATCTGGTTGGCCGTTACAGACTTTGCACGCGCTAAATAAATTTGGCTGTCTTGGAAACTAACCATACTGGTTACCGCTTGAATTCTGTTAACGATGTGCACAGGAGAAGCTAAGATACACTTTTTATTTGACGTAGGAATATGCAGGGGCTGCAATAATTGCGAGACCTCGTTACCGAACGACCGCTTGTCTATCGATTGGCGTTACGAACCCGAGTCACGGAGCTCAGAGCAATTGTTGTAAATAGAGCGATATTTTGCTCAGATGGCCACATCATAGTTTAACCGAGTAGGTCTCAGCTTAGCAGCCTCACTCCTCAATATCATTCCATTAAATAATGCTCTCCCATATAGTCATCCAAGCAACAGTCGCAATTGATTATGAAAATCCGTCTGGCAAAGGGAAACTCAGCAGTGGTCTGCGGGTATGCGGCTACGTAGCCTCATTCTCTTCTCTCTACATGAATAGTAGTCTCTATGTGTCTCCACCCCTCGGGTTTAGGACCAGCGATCGCTGGAATAAAAATCCAAAACAGTAAATTAGAATGCTCCAATTTACTTCATTTAAGTCAGTATCTCGAAGTTGCTATTAGACATGGACAAATGACTAACCTTTTTGGCAATCGCGGACGATTTCAGGTGTTTTTGATGGAAAAGATGCTACCTCCAACTAGCGAAGATAATAATAGCGCAATGCAAACCTCAAATGTTGTGTTAAGATTCCTGGCTTTTGGCATTTTTTCAGATTCGCAACCCAGTGACTAAAATTTTTCGAGAGGATAAGTAAGATTCAAGAAATGTCCCAAATATTCTACGAACCCAGTAACAGTAACTTAAGAGAAAGTAAACCTTAGATATTTATGCACCGTTATATATTATGCGTAATGCGGAGTAAACGCTTACATGTGACTGATGGACGATATCGAATGGAGATCTTAACAGTTAATTGGTGCATTAGCCTGGGTTAGAAGCTAGTATGTATTAAGAAGATTGTTTGCGACAGGATATGAGCCGTTTATATAGTGTATAGCGTGGTCATTAAGGTTTCCGATTACCTCGTTTACCCTGCGGAATCTTCGAGCTTAAAGGTTTGCGCAACTGACATTTCAAGTGCCATCATTTATGCGCGCCTGCCGCAGTCCTTTTCTAAGTATTATTGCCTTACCCATGGTAACTCGTACGTTTTAATCGAAATAACAGACTACATAGCACGTCCTCAATATGAACGGTGCTCGTGAACCATACAATCCCCCAGTGAGCGATACACGAGCACCAAGGGATGAAATGGACATCGTAGTAGGACAAATCCCTAGCTTATCACTATTTAATCCCATTTTCATGCGCGGCTGTAGACATTTATGTCAATGGAGCCCAGTAGCAATCAGAATGGCAAACGAAAATCAGAGAGAACGATCGAAAATCCATACGACAATCCCAGTTGGTCGCTCTATGATCCTCCAGTGTCACCCATGGTAGGTGTCATCATTTCGTACTACATTCTGCTTAGGAAACGATGGACTTTCGAGTGTCAGACAATGAATCATTTGACATGCTGTCTACACGCAGAAACGTTTTATAACAAGATAATACAGCATGCGATTAATTGACCTGACCATGCAGTGCACTCAGCACTATCAGTCATTATCAAGGAAATGAGTAAGCGGCGTAGGGAAAATCATGATTCGAAGGCAGCTTGTCTGCTTTATAAAGACCATTGAGAAGTGGCATGAAAGGTTATGCACGATGTATTTAATGGCAGTAAAGCAGTCAGCTTCCACTGAAATCAACGGTCCGTTTACGAGTAAATCCCGTTACGCGCCTTATTAGAAGGCGGTAGGAGTCCAATGAAGTCAACCGAAGACCTCGGGGCCCCGACGACCGGCGTAAACGGGTAAGGTTTAAATAGCTATTACAGAATATGTTCATATCACTTTTGCATGCCTTTAAGAGTGCAGCACGGACGGCTTTGTCAGGAGAGTATTTTATGCCTTCTTGGGTGATGAGGTAACCGTCAAAGTTAACTTCAAATGCAAGAAAACGAAGAGAGGCTTATGCGGTTCACAGGTGTAAGATTAAATTGAAAGTAATTTATGAACCACATTTCTAAAATAGAGGTGTAGGCTCTCTGGAACAAGGGCTGATATTTATGAATTTGAGGCAGCATTTACCAGGCACCTAGAGGTGGCTGGATGCAGTAAGAAAATGGCGCAATAGGTCCGAATCCACTTCTATGAGACGGACTGTTATTTTAAATAACCAAGGTTATATTAAGATCTTCATGTAGATATTTCATTTACAACCCATGCCAGGCCCATTAGGGCAGTCCAGAAGCCTACTGCATACGTAAGTGGCCCAATAGATTCAAATTGGTATTAGTTATTTTCTGTTCAAAATGCAACCGAAAAATACAATTTCGGTTCCTTTGACTTTGTGGGACGGGGAGTTTACGGACCGATCACTTAGAGCGTTGATTGGAGGGTATCGAATGAGCACTCGAAAATCCATAAGTGACAGACTATTCTTGACCCAAAAATTCTTAACACGAAACATTCAATTTAATATTGTAAAGTTTTGTTATATTTTGCTATTATAATAGCAGTATATATATATACTGTGCCTTTGAAAACAGTTTTTTACTTAAATCAAACACCTTGTTTTGCAAAATGTTAACAAAGCCTAAAACCAAAACAAAGCTACGGTGGCAGCAGAAAGAAGGGGTTTGTTCAAAGTTTTTTCCTTATTTTCTAAGGAGACAAGATGTGCTATATCAATAAACCTATTAATATATCAAACGGACGCCTTCAGCAGCAATTTTAAAAATAAATTTGGCCTAACAAATAGCATTTAAAAGGAACTTGCAACGTTAAAGTCGCGCTTCAAGTCTGGCAAAAGGCACCAGTGTGGCAAGCTACTAAAGCCAAAAAGTAGGAGATTGATTACGTGAAACGGAGAAATGGTCGGCCAAACCGCGGGTAAATTTATAGGTACGTAAATTTGAACCACGATTTCTATTGGTTGTGAAAACTGGTCGTTGATTGGGTTATTTTCCCGTCGGGTTCTTCGATTATTAAAAGCACTGGCGGTCTCATTGACCATTTCTAGCAGATGCTGTGGCAATGGCAGCAGGCGTGTCGGTGTCAAAGACGTTCCGTTGATTTATTTTTGGGTATAAATTCACATATCCTACCGCGCGGTTTAAATATTGAGCAGCAAGAAGATTGATTTCAATCGAGGCTTTGCACTGAAGCAAACAGTCCACAGACATTAATTGAGTCATATTATTGAATCAATTAATTGAATCCTTCGTCCAGTTGCCTTCGATACCCTCATTGTTTGACCAGGACAGTTCTCCAAATTGAGCACCCTGCCGGAAATATTGGCTTGGCCTACACAACATACCAGTCCAATCCAGTCTCTAAATGATCGTCAGGGTTTCTGAAGATTATCTACAAAAAAAGGTTAAATCGTTCATAATCCATATTCTGTCTAACTGCTTGTGAAATTTATATCGAGAAACTCGTTATAACAAATAATTTCAACAACTTCCACTAGCGGACGTAGTTAAGAACATTTCGAGGGGCTTTCATTACTTTGCAAAAAAAAGGCGGAGTAGATAATTTGTATACTGTTCTTGTAAAACTGCTTGTAGTGTTACTTACACCTTGCCACTCGTTAATTCGTAGGCCACCACACAAGAATGCAAAAATTCATGCCACATGCCGGGATTGAGCCAGCGACCACCAGTGCTATGGCCACACTCGCTAACCACTCGACCACCTCATCACGGAGGCAGACACTCTCTCAAATTAATATTCTCGCTATTGATGGCACTGCCAGAAACTGTCCATAAAGCTAGAGGATGAGCTAAGACAAATAAGTCCTCGTTAGAAGTCTTCTTTAATGCAGTAGATGTCACACAGAAGTCCGCTGAGCGACTTACTTTGAGAAAAACTATTGATACTCGATCAAAAGGCATCCCAACAACTTTAGCAGCTGCTACGACCACCGACCAACAAGAAGCAATGGCGCAGGACAAAAACAGCCCGCCTTAAACAAAAAAACCTTCCGAAACGCAAATCTGACACCAAGAAGGAAAAATTTAATGGACAACCGACTTCGAGAGATGCCTCGAAAACACTCGAAGCGGAGGCTTCGACCATTGCCTCTACCACCACAGGAAATACTGCGATTCACACACCAAGCACAAGCAGTGGTATCGATTCCCCAACTGGAATAGCCACCTGCGATTCAAAATCGTCGTAGCCGTGGAATTTGCCAAAATCTTTAAAAAAAAACGGAACAAAACCCACATATAGCCAAGCAGCATCTGCTCCATCATCTTTTTTTCTCCTACGTTATACTCAAAAATGAAGGCCTATTGAACTCTGCCTCCATTTTTATGGTAGGAGTTTTTTTTCACTGACTATTTTTTCTAGTTCACCATTAATTTTAAAACATCGCTAACTGTTGACATAGCAGGACAAGTTATGTATTTGTACATTTTATCTGCACACATTGTCATAACTTTATTTCGTTACTAATGTTTGCTTAGAGTGTGCCTTGCCGGTGCTAACCAAATATAATTTCTAAATTCTTAATCACCAGTACGCAGCGTGGAACCTTCCAACCAGATAGCGGACGACAGCGTCGTTAGTACAAAAAAAGCCGCCGACAGGAAAAAAGGCTTTATAATACAGGGTTTACCTGAATCAACATCTACAACTCTCGTAGACCAATATTCCGAGAAAATTAACTACTTTCATGAACTTTTGAATAATATGCCGGAACCCAATACGTCGAGAATAAGGCTCGCGCGAGATAAGCTTAGGGAGTCTCGGGCACTAAGTGATGCCAATTCATCCAAATCTGTTGCTCAAATCTTTCATGTTCGGTCATCGGCTAAGCGTCTGAATGTAACTCCGCCCTTACTCGACTGTAACAGAAAATGTGTTACAGATGATTTGGGCAAAGCAGAATTGTTAAACTCGTTTTTTGCCAACCACTTTACCCCTGAAACTAGCCCCACTCCCACAATTCCTCTGCTTTCAAATTCGCTTCTAACAACTATTAATTTCTCGCCTTCGTGTATTCAAAAAGAAATAGCTTGCCTAAAAAATTCACATTCAGTTGGAACTGATAACATTTCAAAACTCGCTTATTAAACAGTTAAGGGATTTTTCCCCTTTACTAAGCAAATTATTCTCAGTATTTCTCGAAAATGGTTTCTTCCCCGATTATTGGAAAACTTCTATTATAATACCAGTTTTTAAATCTGGTTCCCGCTCGGACATTCATAAATATCGCGGTGTTCATAAAACGCCCTCTCTTGCTAAACTCTTCGAAAAAAACTAATTGCAAAAACAAATCACGGATTTTTTTGCATAAGCAATAAAATTATCAACTTTTTCCCAACACGGCTTCTTACCGGACCGTTCTTGTGAAACCTGCCACATGTCTTTTCTAAATCTACTAACCTCTCTTCGTAATGATCATCTATCTGTAGTAGTTATCTATTTTGATCTTAGTAAGGCATTCGATAAGGTGCCTCATAAACGACTTCTAGCTAAACTAGAAGCTATAGGATTTCGTTGTCCCTTACTTGAATTTTATTAGATCATACGTAAATGATCGAAAACAAAAAGTTTTAGTAGGGTCCTCATACTCAAGTGCTACCCCGATTGTTAGTGGTGTCCTTCAAGGTACCGTATTAGGTCCTTTTGTTGTTCTTACTGTATATAAATGATATTTCATCGATAGTTAAACATTCTCAATCTTTTATTTATGCTGATGATCTCAAATGCGTGTATTCCTTCTCTAATTCTACAACTGAACGGTGCCTAGAACAAATTCATTCAGACTTAGACGCTCTTTCGGCCTGGAGCTCCACATGGCTAATGGAGTTCTCACCTACTAAGTGTCCCTACATGAGTTTTTGGGCCTGTAAGGCTGCCGCAACCTCTTATCTTTTGAAGGTTGCCATATGATTGAATGTTCCTCCATCAAGGACTTGGGCTTAAGCTACACCAATAAATTAGATCTTTCGCCTCATGCCGATAGAATTACGGCCAAAGCTGCTCAGGTTTTCGGTTTTATTTCTTATAATTTCTACCTTCCTGAAATTAAATTAAGACTTTATCGTATGTTTGTACTTCCCATTCTTGAATTTTGCTGTCCTTTCTTCGGTTTGATGAATGAATCTAGCCGTTCAAAAATTGAAAATGTCTAAAGACATTTCACAAAAAAACTCCTATTTCCGACTCTTTCAACTACTTCCTACTCAACAAGATGCCAACTAACGAAGCTAAAATTTCTTTGGGTCAGGAGACTTGAAGCAGGCTTTTTGTCTCCTTTTTTTCGACTTAATAATAGTTCAACTCTCCCAAAGCTTTCTGTCATTACCCCCCGTTAGTCTTCCTTATAACCTAAGAAATTCTGCACTAATTATACCTCCCCTGCATCCTCCACGTGTAAACGCTCTCTTCTTTGCTTCTAGGTATAGTTTTTCTTTGGAATAACTTGCCAATTGAAATTAGGTCGTTAACTAGTCTATCTGCATTCAAGCGAAGACTGCACATTTATCTAAACACTGATTCTATTAACCTTTTATTTTCCTCGTCTTTTCCCAGTAGCTTTCCCCATGAATCGGAGAAAGGACCATCGGGAATTTGAGTAACCCTCTTGAAACTATATTTACGCTACCTCGAGACGCCCATGAACTATAATGTCTCCTTATATCACCCGTCATCTAAACGATGACGTCATTTGGACGTACAAATTCGGTGGTCCACAGTCTTAAATGCTGCGGTTTCTTTGGATACTAACCATCATAAGAATTCAATTCTGGATCCTATGATGCTGAGGACTTAAGTTCATTGACGCATTTTCGTGAGATTCTGTTTCATACGCCTAAGTGATCAAGAACGAATCACCTCGCCGTTTCATTATCTCATTCTGAAATGCTACTGCAGTATTACCCTATTCTACCACCTGACCAATTTTTCCTAAGCAGAGTTTTTCTCCTACCTTCTTTTTGAAAACGAAGGCCTATTGAACTCTGCCTCCATTTTCATGGTAGGAGTTTTTTGTAATGCCTATTTTTTCTAGTTCACCATTAATTTTAAAACATTGCTAACTGTTGACATAGCAGGACAAGTTATGAATTTGTACATTTTATCTGCACACATTGTCCTAACTTTATTTCGTTACTAATGTTTGCTTAGACAGTACCTTCCCGGTGCTAACCAAATATAAATTCTAAATTCTAAATTCTAAAAAACCTTCCGCCTTGGAAAACGGCCCAAAAGCCAATCTTAATCAAAACGTGCTAGGCCTCGAAAAGTTATCTTGACCAGTATCAAGGAGACCAGGCTCATTCTGTCTTGGCACTTTAAGCTAAAAATAAGTCATTCCTGGAGTTTTTTTAACAGGCAGTTGCGCGGAGACTTGATAAAAACCTTCCGTATCGTGCGTGGCATGGATTGCGCCCTCCTATGTGATGACTTTTTCCAACTTGCCACTACGAATAATCTCCGAGGTCATCCCTTCAAACTGAGTGTGCCCCAAGTAAGATTGGATTTGAGGAAATATTTTTTCACCAACCGTGTCGTGGAACCGTGGAAAAACCTACCTGAGGCGATTGTAATGTCCAAGTCTGTGGATACATTCAAGCATCGGCTTGACATACATATGTTGCAGCACCACGAAGACTATGTGACTACTTAACCTTTACAATATCAGTGTACCATGTAAATCTGCCTGCATTCACTTGACTGTTACTTTTTTTACTTTGCTTCTTATTCTTGCTACTTTTTATGTAACAAATAGAGATTTCAAAGGCATAAGCCTAATTTCCTCAAATAAACTGAACACTGAACACCTGTGGAACGGAAAAAACGTCATTAACATCCTTCGGAGACGCCAAGTCTCACTGGGAAACCGTTCACAGTGGAGTTCCGCAGGGCAGCGTTCTGGGTCCCATTTTGTTTCTGATATACGTAAACGACTGCCTGGATTGTCTGACATGCGAGAAGGTAATGTTCGCTGACGATTTGAAGTTATGGAACTCGATTGAAAAACCGAAGGATTCGCGGAAATTACAACAAAACTTAGATCACTTGCAAACATGGTGTGATGAGTGGCTGCTGAACCTTAATCTTAACAAATGCCAAATAATCCGACTGCGGTCTAGTTCCAGAAGGCTGATTAGGTTTGAATACCAGTACTCCATCAGTGGTCACCAAATCCAGGAGGTAAATATTCTAAAGGACTTGGGTATATGGATAACACCAACTCTCAAACCATCGTCGCACTGTGCGAATATCGCAAAGAAAGCTATGTGTATTTTAGGCGCAATCAGAAGGTCCTTCGTTAATTTTGACGGAGAGCTTTTTGGTCGCGTGTTTGGAACATTTATCCGGCCGGTGTTGGAATATTGCGTTCAGGCGTGGCGCCCTTGGACGAAACATGACTACGCTCTGCTGGAGAAAGTTCAACGAAGGGCAACGAAATTAGTCAAAGGATTGGAATGCCTACCCTATGAGGGCCGCCTAGCAAGACTTAAAAGTTTTTTTCCTCTCTTATAGGCAATACAGAGGGGATATGATCTTAGTCTTCAAACTTGTCAGAGAAGTTGATTGTGCTCTTCAGATGGCCAACTTTTTTTGAATTGGCAAACATGACAAGTCTCCGAGGTCACCAATACAAACTGAAAAAGAAATCACGCCAAACTTGAAGTGCGGGCCAACTTCATTTCCCAACGGGTGATTGACGAATGGAACAAACTGCCAGCCTCAGTTGTTCAGGCTGAAAGCGTAGAAATGCTTAAAAGAAGACTTGATGCATTTTTACTTGATGAACATATATTTAGTCGACAGCAATGATCGATATACTTAAACGACTATCGCCATGTAACATTTGCTTGTTTTGCTACTGTCTATCTGTAAATAGGGTTTTCAAAGGCTCTGCCTATCTCCCTTATATATACTGAATTATACTGAATTATATGACGGAATTGAGACAGTGGCTCAGCGAAGGGGAACAAAATTTGGTTATTTAAAACAACCAAGTGATCCATCGTCCATTGTTGCCCCCTGGAGAGGCCCGTTCCAGATGACAACGCAGTCGACCCAGTAAAGGGGGCTTGCGCCCGACCGTTAGCACTTCCCGGGCAAACAGAAAATCACCATTCATGTACACCAATGCACAAAGTATGTTATCTAAGCTCGACGAGCTTAAGAAATATGTATGTGAACTATATCCTGATATAATTTCCCTAACAGAAACCTGGTTGACCCAACACTTGGACGACCGAGACGTAACTATGACTAGGTACCATCTGTTTTGAAAAGACAGTAAAGGGCGTCAAGGAGGAGGCGTACTCACTTATGTGAAAAGTGCATTGACAGTTTCGAACCAAATGCTAAATTGTCTAACAAACGCTAAGTACATACCTTCCTCTCGACATGCTTTCTTATCTTAAAAGTCATGTCAGTCCTGCCCTCTCACGTTCCTTGAATTCGTTTCAAGTAACAGAGATGACGGAAACACGGTAGCTACGATATATTTTGACCTAAAAAAAGCGTTCGATAAAGTCCCCCCTTCAAAAGCATATAGTGAAGCTACTAAGTCATGGGATTGGGTCTCCTCTTCTCGACTTTCTGAAATCTTACCTTCAAAACCGATATCAGGTAGTACAAATTCGAAACTTGCTCTCAAAACCATCTCTTATTAGTAGTGGAGTACTTCATGGGACTTTCTTAGGTCCCCTCCTATTTTTTTATATACATTCACGACTTATCCTCTATATCAACTTCAG
The DNA here is from genome assembly GCA_017591395.1 of Schistocephalus solidus. Lineage (NCBI taxonomy): Eukaryota > Metazoa > Platyhelminthes > Cestoda > Diphyllobothriidea > Diphyllobothriidae > Schistocephalus > Schistocephalus solidus. Next base: position 10,885 of record WEDG01004985.1, on the reverse strand, counting down.
CTTAAACATTTTTATATGCGGACGACTTAAAACTTGCATATGTATATAACAAGCAAATAGTAGCCAGTATGCATTGTACGATTGAAAATGATCTTAAAAAACTAAGCTAATGGAGTACTCTATGGCAAATGCCGTTCTCTCCAAGTAAATTTAATCTCCTGATTTTTGGTCCACAAAAACTTCCACCCATAATTTTCAATAATCAGGAAATAACCGAGACAACATCAATAAAAGACTAAGGTCTTAGCTATACAAGTACTCTTGATTTATCTCCCACGTTAAACAAATATCACCAAAAGCCACTAGACTATGCGGATTCATTTGTAAAAATGTCTCCTTACCTGCCCTAAAGACACGACTATATAAAATGTACGTTTTACCTCTCCTGGATTACTGCTCAATTTTCTTTGGCATAATGCCATCAGATGGCCGAAAGAAACTAGAAGCCATTCAAAGATGCTTTACGAGATCCTTATCCAAATGTGATGGCATTCAAGGCTCATACATGGAAATTTACAATAGATATGGTCTTTAACCCGTCTGGATCAGAAGACTCAAAAATGGTCTCACTTTTCTATTCAAAATCACACATGACCATAATATTCTCAGAATGAATATAATAACAAAATCAAAACGGCCCCCGAGACACTAGAAATTATGAAAAATATTATAAAAATTCCTAAATTTAAAAAGGCCCAACGATTCAACTCCCATTCCATAAGATACGCGACAATATGGAATGCCCTGCCAAGTTCTATTAGAAATAGTCGAACCCTACTAGAATTTAAAATAAAAATCAAACAATATCTGTTAAATAATATCACACATCTATTTTTGAATAAGATAGGAAACTTTTCAACTCAGTTCTTTAACATAGAATACGGGCCGAAAGGGCTCTGATAACGCCAACTTCGGGAATCACGCGTTTTACAACGTGGGGGTTACTATCGGCGATAGCTACTTCAATTTCGGAGTCCTCCCGATGAGCTGCCGTATGTGCTTCTAGAAGTCAAGCAAATCCAAATGTACTTTGTGCGCACTTCCGATGACGGCGATAGCCATTATAGACCAGAAGCTCCCACGAGAAGCTATTTGACGTCCTTTTATGAACATCTTACGACGACCTGCAATGCACATAGAGATGAAGAATTTAATCATCTGGTTATGTGTTACACCATCTGGTTATGGGCAAGCTATAGCTGGTGGTTAGTGACCTACAAGACTCATAAATACCTATCATCTGGCTAGGCGCAAGGGCTCTCAATTTAATGATTTTATAAACCCATTATCTAAAAGCAGCTTTTTTTCTATTGTTAAAAACTTATTAAAAAATTTATGATAATTTTACATTTTCAAATGTTTTTGGATAGCGTCTTTATTTTTATATATAATTTTATGATTGTTAAACAATTTGCTTTAAAAAACTAACTTGCAAAACTTATTATTTTTTACCTCAGCCTGTTAGAAGCATATTTATTCCGTGTTGAACATCATTTATGCTCTTCGTAATTCGAATGCGCAACGAGCCGCACGCCTAGGTTTTGATATAGCTTTAATGAAACGAATGGTACTAGCTGTTTCATACAGCTAGATCAAACATAATTCAACACTATGTTATAAAATACAAATATGAAGACTGTAGGACTGCATTGAAAGTTTCTTACCGTTGAACTCTTCCTGCTCCTAATGTTTTTTCACCTTTTTTAGCAATCAGTCAACTAAGTCTAATTAGTCGGCAGACCCCACACTGGAATCGACTGCGCTCGCATCAGATTGGAAGTACTGATCCCTTCGAATCGACTGCAGACGTTTCCACCTCTGTGGAATGAATACTCTCGAACGTCAATAACAGACTAGTATTGACTCTAACCATTCTTACCCTGAAACATTCGTCCCCATTCTGTAAAGCTGTTTTGACTTCAAATTTTGCTATTTATAAACCTTGGAAAACAGTTTTTTACTTAAAACAAACTCTTCATTTCGAAAAACTGCTTTTTCAGCAAACAAACAAACCAAAGCAAAAGTGGTTAACAAAAAGAGGAGTTTGTTTTAGGTTTTTCCTGCGTTCTAAGGATTTGACGGTGCCCAAGCATTGCCCGGTCAATAAACCTATTCAGTTTTCAACAAAACGGATAAACTGACGTCTACTTCCGAGTCGATATGGCTATCTATTAAAGTGCCTGGTTCATCAATTCAGTCTACCATCCACCGAGAAGAGACCCCATAGCCAATGCTTTTCTGCTAGATGAGCTTGAAAAGATTGCTACGTGGTCGGATATCCTGAACATGGGTGACTTAAATGCGCCTCATATCGACTGGAGCTCGGCCTGTGCACATAGCTCTGGTCTAGCCTTTGATGGTTGCCTTCTGAGCATGACGCTTTGGCTACTTCTCACAAAGCATGCCATTTTTCCAAAAAGGGTGCACGAAGGACAACTGGCCAATTGTCTGGACCTCATTCTCACGAAGTCGCAGGACAGCATCGACGAAGTGTCATGTCTACCGCCGCTAGGTAAAAGTGACCACGTTGTACGGCGATGGGCGAACCCGCTATTTTCTACACCAGAAAGACTCACAACAGTTAGAATGAATATTTGGCAAGGTGATTTCGGTGGAATGAAGGCTGAACTCATCCACACTCAGTGGGAACCTTTATTCTTTAGATACATAACCGAGGACTGGGGAATGTTCCGGGACGTACAGCACAGGCTCATCAAAAAGCACTGTCCTACTTTGAAAAAGAGGTTAACCAACAGAAAACGATGAATTTCGCAGGCTTTAAAAATTGAAGTTAACAAAAAGCGGAGATTGTGGAAAAAATCGCTTCCGGACGGAATCCCTGCATTTGTAAATGCCTACAAAATGCAGAGAAATCGGGCCAATGGCCTTATTGTTAGAACAAGACAGGATTTCAAAGTGTACCTGCTGATCGGAGTCACCGTGAACCAGAAACTGTTTTACGGTTACCCCAGGCTGAATGCATGGAACATAGATCCGATACCCCTGCTGGGGGCCGCTGAGGGCATAGACGTTACTGAAGACGGTGCAAAGGCTGATCATCTTTCGGAATTTTTCCGGTCTGTTTTAACAAAGGAAAAAGATACGATTACCCTGCCGATGTCTTCGAAGATGAAAACAATAGACGAGACTGTTCAATTCACCGAGACTATTGCCCTCAGGGAACTTTTAGGGGTTAAATGAATCTAAGTCAATGGGTCCCGATGAAGTACCTGCCAAGATCTTGAAAGAGCTCATGGGAGAGTTGGCGAAACCACACTCAACGCTTTTCCAAACATCCTTCGAGACCGGAGGGTCTACCAGCCGATTGGAAATCCACATGGATTACGCCACTCTATAAGGGTTGAAGCCGGGTCTCCACAAACAATTATCGACCGGTCAGCCTTACTTTAATTTGCTACAAAATCATGAAAAAAATTATTAAGCAACAACTAATGCAGTTCTTTGAGCATAACCATCTGCTTTCCCGAGGTCCAGCACGGTTTCCTTAAAGGTAGGTCCTGCGTCCCGAATTTCCTCTATTGTTTAGAATGTTGGACTAAGGCGGTCGAAAGAGGAAATACGGTGCATGCAGTCAATATTGAATTTAAAAGGCTTTCGTTAGCGTGTCGCACCACTGCCTTCTTTATAAACTCAACCGCATAGTAGAAAGAGGAAGACTTCTAAAATGGATAGAAAACTTCCAATTTGGCCGCTCACAAACTGTCCATATCAGTGACAAACAGTCCGCCAAGCTTGAGGTTGAGAGTGGTGTTCCCCAAGGCTCTGTTGTCGGCCCTATTTTGTTGATTGTCTCCACCAACGATTTTGCCAACGAACTGGACTGCGATATTGCTATGTTTGCCGATAATATCAAACTTTAGCGCGTCATTCAAACTGTGGCTGATAAAGATAACTTGCAGGCAAACTTTAATCGACTCCAGAAGTGGTCAAATGACTGGCTCTTGCCATTCAATGAGAGCAAGTGCAACATAATACGAGTCGGGAAAAGCAATCCTTCGATTCGTGCGTTTTACCGACTAAATGACATTCTATCGAAAGTAGTGGATACCAAAAAAGGACCCGGGAGTCTGGATCACGCCCTCGCTTAAACCTCTTCTACATTGCACAAAGGTAGCGAAGTCAGCGATGCCGATGCTGTACCTCATCAAACGAGCTTTTACAGTCTTCAATACGGATTTCTACACCAAAGTCTTCGGAACCTTCGTGCGGCCCCAGTTGAAGTCCACTATCCAAGCTAGGAGACCCTGGACGGCGAAGGGCCTCAACATTCTCGGAACGGTCCAAAGGCTAGCAACCAAACTTGTCCTTGGACATGGCTCACAGTCATATGAAACTCGGCTGTCAAATCTCAATCTCTTTCCCTTGCGCTATAGACAGCTTCGGGGAGCCCTGATACTTACATTACGCATACTATGCGTTCAGGACTGTTGTCTTGTCTCTGGTCATTTCTTCGAATAAGCAACAACTACGAACTTGAGAGGTCATCCGCTTAAATAACGTGTGACTGGAGCTAGGATAGACACTCGGAAATACTTCTTCTCCAAGAAAGTAGTCGAAGCTTGGAATAATCTTTCTCTGGGTGTTGTTTTGTTGGAATACCTGGAGGCTTTTAAGCGAAAGTTAGATCGATATAATTGTGCGAGCTTCAACTCGAACTGAAAGCTCCAAGGGTGACGTCAGAATAAAAGGTATTTATGATACTACTAGCTATATTTGAGTAACATTTCTTTATGTTTATTATTTTCATTCGAGGGCTCGCACTATCCCATAATTCCCGTTTGGAGGTCCCGAGGTCTTCCCGACTTAACTATCGGCACACCTTGGTAACACCGTTAGCGTTCGCATCAGCCAAACCTGGCGGCCAAAGTCCATGCGGTCTAAAAACGTTCTCCCTTTGTTTGAACCGGAACGGACCGAGGATGATCTGGGCGGATATTTCTGCCTTGAAATCACTCGGCGGACTCTGCAACCAGCAAGGGAGTGTTCGGCTGAATCTTCCGCACTTCGGTGATGATCCAGGTGACCTCCGTGATGCTCCCCGTTGGACACCCCCCTTCCCAAAGGGCGACAGTTTTTTTCTCCTAAATATCACTGGGAGTTTTTTCTTCACTGTCTGCTCTTTTTCAACTATGTTCCACCTAGTTGGCTCATATCAATTGGCCTCGTCAACATCCTGACATACTATTTTTTGATACCACAACTCGCATGTACAAATAGGGAATTCAAAGGTAACTCACCTATCTCTCCCTCAAATATACTGATACTGATACTGAAGTGCTTTAGTAACATATAATACCTTCATTTCAGATCATGTTTAAGAAAAAGGTTATCAATTTTAGCCGGTGATTCCACACAACTTTCCAGTCTGGAGCCCTTATGCAGAGATGTTCGTATTTTACAACCGAAATTATGTGTGTGCTGTTTTCAGCTATAAATTATTGCGTAAATATCGGTTGCCTTATATTTTCTTTGTAGACGTTACGCTTGGGATACGTTTTTCAACATAATTAATAAATAAATTGCATCTTAAGGCCCGGAGGTCCCCATTGGTCCAAACTCAGTACAGTGGTAAAAATGAATAAAAAGTGGATAAATGCTGCTCTGTGTTTAGAATTTATATTTGGTTAGCACCGGGAAGATACTGTCTAAGCAAACATTAGTAACGAAATAAAGTTATGACAATGTGTGCAGATAAAATGTAAAAATTCATAAATTGTCCTGCTATGTCGACAGTTAGCAATGTTTTAAAATTAATGGTGAACTAGAAAAAATAGGCAGTGAAAAAAAAACTCCTACCATGAAAATGGAGGCAGAGTTCAATAGGCCTTCATTTTCGAACAGAAGGTAGGAGAATTCAATTCAATTCAATTTATTGAGGGAAATAGGCATGGGCCTTTGAGTACCCTATTTGTAACGTAAAATTAAGTGCGGTATACAGAGAAACCGTGTGGGTTGCCAAGGTACAAAAGGCGGTCATAAAATTTGACAAGTGGTGCACGACTCTCGAGGGTTAAGATAAATGCCTCATCGCTCAGGCTCGTTGCGGAACATAAAACTATCAAGGTTCCTTTTAAAGCTTTCCAGCGATGGTGACATCACAACGTCTTCAGGGAGGGCATTCCATGGTTTAATCACTCTGACAGAGAAGGAGAACTTGCGCACATCCAGTCTCGCCTGCTGGACACGCAGTTTCAATGGGTGACCTCGGAGATGGGTCGTGGTGGCAAATTCAAAGAAGTCCAAGAATTCCAGGCAACAATCCAATCCCTTCACAATGTGGAATGTCTGCAGGAGATCACCACGCATTTGCCTATAACTCAAAGGGAACAGGATAAGATTCATTAGATGGGTGGGATATGGCAAGGAGCTTTGACTTCTAACCATTTTGGTGGCTTTCCTCTGGACTCTTTCGAGGCAGTTCTGATCTTGAACTGTCCAGGGTTTCCAGGAGTGCATAGCATATTCCAAATGTGGCCTAATGAATGTTCCAAAGGTCTTAGCAAAAATATCTTCATCGAAATCCAAAAAGGCTCGTCTGATGGCATGCAACACCGAAATTGTCCTCTTCGCCACTTTCGAGCAGTGAGACGATGGTTTTAAGGTGGTGGTCATCAGCACACCAAGGTCCTTTTGGGGTTTCCACGTCTTTTTAAGGCTTCACCGTTGAGAAAGTAACTTCTACTTTCGGCAGATCCAGACGGGTTGCCTAAGCAAAGTATTGTACACTTATCGACGTTGAACCACAAAAGCCAATGATTCGACCACTCCTCCAACCGAGTTAGGTTGATCTGCAGTTTTTCTTCGTCAGCAGGGGCTCTGGATTACATTCCAGATTTTTAATGTCGTCGGCAAACATTGCTGCTTCACAGTCGAGATTCCTGACACAATCGTTCACGTATATTAAAAAACAGTATTGGCCCTAGTACTGAACCCTGAGGAACCCCACTCTCGACCGCAGCAGACCTTGACCTCTCTTGGCCGATGCACACAACCTGGCGCCGACCCACGAGGAAGTTTTCGATCCACTTGAGGAGGTTACCTCTGATTCCAATTCTTTCTAGCTTGTAAAGCAGTCTCTCGTGTGGCACAGTATCGAAGGCCTTTTGAAAGTCAATGAAGGCAATGTGAACCGCGTGTCTATCTTCAAGTGCTTGGGTCCACCTCTGGATCGAATACAGCAAATTCGTTGTGCATGATCTTCCTTTTCTGAACCCATGTTGACAGCTTGATAACAAATTATGAGTCTCTAGGAATTTCACCAATTCGCTCTTGATGATCCTTTCCATAATCTTGCCAAGGATGCATGTTAAGCTTATGGGCCTGTAGTTTGTCACTGACGCCCGGCTACCGCTTTTTTGTACAAGGGAGTTATATGTGCCAGCTTCAATCGAAAGGAAGTGTTCCGGAGTCAAAGGACTTTTGAAAGAGCACTGACAAAAGGTGCGGAAAGTTCATTGGCGAGTTCTTTCAGAAGCTTGGGTGGAAGCTCGTCTGGTCCTGGGGATTTCGACTCTTTTAGTTCTTTTAATTCCTTTTGGATCAGAAATTCTGAGAATAGTATGTAGCTAATGCTTGCAGTCGGCGGGTTATCCACTGAGGGACGAAGGAACCTGGCCTCGTTTGTGAAGACTGAGCGGTAGAACTGTGAAAAGTACTCGGCTTTTTCCCTGTTTTCAGAAATTTCGACGCCCACGGCAGTCTTAATCAGCGGTATTTGATGTTTATTCCTTGTACATCTGCGGAGGTAACTGTAGACTAACTTTGGATTCTGCGTTGCTTTTGCAGCAAAAGTCTTCTCAAATTCTCTTCGCGTTGTAAGAATAAGGCTTCTCATTTTGTTTCTCTGTGCTTTATACTTATTAAAAATAGGCGACTTGATTAGACTCGCGATATTTTCTCCACAACTTGTGCTTCCTGTTTATTTCCCTTTTTAAGTTGCTGTCTAGCCACCCAGGACGCTTGCTGTGATGGACACTCGTTAGCGGGCAGTGGTTGTCAATAGTTGCAGAAGAACATTTCGGAAAGACTCCCAATCTTCGTTTACGGTGCTCGAAAATATTGAGGTCCAGTTGATGTGTGTTATATCTGCTCGCATCTGATGAAAAGCTTCCTCGCCAAACGTTACGCCGTTTTTTTCCTCTATAGCAGGGCAACGGAGAATAAGGAGTAGTCCCATATAAGCACCACGTGATCACTACGACCGAGCGGAGGCATTGAAATAATCTCGTCAATGCTGCCTGATGTTTTCGTGAAAAACCAGGTCAAGACAGTTAGCCCTTTGTCCTTCACGTGTTATGGTGGGGAAAGGGACATGCTGTGTGAGGAGTGCATTCAAGGTCTTTTTGCAGAAAAACATAATCAAAAGTTGATTTCGGGCATGATGATTGAACAGTGCTCCAGTTAATTCCTGGTGCGTTGAAGTCACCCATAATCATTACATTAGGTCTACTGGAGAACTTTTCTAATTGTTCCAACAAGTGGGTGTCCGCGACTCGGTCTATCCTAGGGTGGCCGATAGACAATGAGGACATCTAGACATGGAGAGCCAAGAGCCTTGATGTTCAACCATATGGCTTCAGTGCTGCACGCAAACTTGCTCGTCTTGTCAGACACTATTAGCACGTCTTTCACATACACAATTATTCCACCACCCCTGTCGGTTTTCTCTGTCCCTCCGATATATTTGGTACCCAGACAATGTTATTTCGCTATCTAGAATACTGCCCGACAGCCAGGTTTCGGTTACTGCTATCACATCCGGAGATACTTCGGCAAGGCAAATTTTTAACTCATCAAGTTTTGCTTAGGAGAAAATAGTCAGGTGGTAGAATAGGGTAATACTGCAGTAGCATTTCAGAATGAGATAATGAAACGTCGAGGTGATTCGTTCTTGATCACTTAGGCGTATGAAACAGAATCTCACGAAAATGCGTCAATGAACTTAAGTCCTCAGCATCATAGGATCCAGAATTGAATTCTGATGATGGTTAGTATCCAAAGAAACCGCAGCATTTAAGACTGTGGACCACCGAATTTGTACGTCCGAATGACGTCATCGTTTGGAGGACGGGTGATATAAGGAGACATTATAGTTCATGGGCGTCTCCAGGTAGCGTAAATATAGTTTCAAGAGGGTAACTTTAATTCCCGATGGTCCTTTCTCCGAGTCCTGGGGAAAGCTCCTGGGAAAAGATGAGGATAATATAAGGTTAATAGAATCAGTGTTAAGATAAATTTGCAGTCTTCGCTTGAATGCAGATAGACTAGTTAACGACCTAATTTCAATTGGCAAGTAATTCCAAAGAAAGCTATACCTAGGAGCAGAGGAGAGAGAGAGCGTTTACACGTGGAGGATGCAGGAGGAGGCATAATTTGGGCAGAATTTCTTAGATTATAAGGAAGACTAACGGGGGTAATGACAGAAAGCTTGGGGAGAATTGAGCTATTATCTAGTCGGACAAGGAGACAAAACCTGCTTCAAGTCTCCTGACCCAAAGATATTTAAGCTTCGTTAGCTGGCATCTTGTTGAGTAGGAAGTAGTTGAGAGAGTCGGAAATAGGAGTTTTTTGTTAAATGTCTTTGGAAATTTTCAATTTTAGAACGGCTAGATTCGGTTAGTAAACCTAAGAAAGAAAGAGATATGACTTTGGTGACTGCATAGTCCATCGACCAGGTGGCGAAAACAGCAGAATCCGCAATAATAATCAATGGAGACCGCGTAGACCATCATCAGGGTTGCAAAAATGGAGGAGCGCATCAAGGTTATCGACGGTTTGCAATGATGGTTGAAAAGTGGAGGGTCGAAAAAGTGGATGCGAAGATTGTTTCTGCAAAGAATGATGTAAACAGATTTATAAATTTATGTAATATTTAATACCACAAATAGCAGGAGGAGCATTTTCAAAATCCAAAAGTTGCGAGTTTGGAGAACAAACAGACAATAATGACTTTGTACCTTCCGAAGTTAAATTTTTACGTAATTTGGTTTTGAAAACCACTAATGTAGACGAAAATCAAATTTCGAGTGGAAGATTATTTTATATGAAATAATATTTGGAGGCAAAAAACGAGAACGGTTAGTTGTAATGCTAGAAGGTGGTAAAATGATCATGGAGGAATTACAGGTGACATAAGGTCAATCTACAGGAGAAAGAGCGTTAATTCATGGGAGCTTTGGGCTAAAGTTGACGCAAAATAGGAAGCAGAGGCCAGCTTAAAGTCTTCTAACGAACAGAAATTTAATGTTCGCTAGCTTACATCTATCCGTATAAGAGATACTGGATCCAGAAAGTGAACATAGTATTCAATTAAAAACTCTCTGAATATTTTCAACCTTACTGCGGTCAGAGGCATTCAGTAGATAAAAGACGGGGCAGCAGTATTCTAGGATAGGAAGAAATTCGATCTACATGAGGTGATAATGCTGGCGTATTCATGTTATTCGGACCTAAGCTGTTTATGGTTGATTGTTCTAAAACTGGACTATTTTGAAATACAAGGGGTCCAGGAAGCTAGGATGGATAAAATTTCATCTGCCAACTAGAGTTTCAACGTGAGAACATAAGTAGGTCATTGTTTATTTTATCAATGTAACTTTTCGTCGTGTCCTTAGAAAATGAGTAAAGGCAATTGAGATCATCATCCTTAACGAAATTTTGTGAATATTGCATGTATGTACAGAAGGAAGCAGAAGGAACCTACACCCGTGCCTTTAAACACGCCTTTCATAATCCTCTGAGGCTTCGAGAAGCTATTACATACTAAGACCTTCTGGCTGCGATTAAAACAGTAGGAATCAATGAAGTCTAGGAACGGTGGCCAGATGCCGAGGGTTTCCAGATTCAGTAGAAGACGTCTGTGCCG
>WEDG01004984.1:0-25524 GCA_017591395.1 Schistocephalus solidus | reverse complement strand
TGCTGATGCTGCCCTTAGGCCTCTACGAATATGAGACAATACCTTTCGGGTTGGCAAATGCCCTAAGCACTTTCCAGCGGTTAATGAATCAGGTCCTTTCTCGGTTGATTCCAAACTCGTGTCTTGTATACATGGACGATATTATCGTCCTCAGTAAAGATATAAATACCCACCTCGAAAATCTTCGGTCTGTGTTCGACAGCCTCAACAGACTGGTCTCACTTTAAAGCCGAGGAAATGTGACGTTAGCAAGCCGCGCGTCAAGTTTGAAGTCAATGTTGTCTCTGTCACCAGCATCGAGACTGATGATGAGAAGGTAAGGCAAATTCTCGACTGGCCTACTCCCACAGATGTATCAGAGTTTCAAAGTTTTTAGGTTTTGCCTCGTACTATCCGAATTTTATCAAGGACTATGCTCATATTGCACAATCGTCATATTTCTTGGTAAAAGTGCTCCGTTATGGTTATTGGCGACAACCATCAGCACCACCTAAGCATAGACGGTCACGACCTCAATGTGTTCGGAGTTATAAAGGATCTGGGCATACCATATTCTAGGAGTCTTAATCTGTCAGAGCACTGCGCCCCAATTGTCTCGAAAGCACGCCAAACTAGTGGGTTTATTCTCAGAAATTTAAAAACCGTCAACATAAGAATCAGCCTCTATAAAATGTATGTCAGGCCTCGTGTGTGACTGGCAACCTACTCAAATGGTTGGCCGACTTTCTCACAGACAGGCGCCAGCGTGTTTGTATCGGAGACGCCAAGTCTCACTGGGAAACCGTTCACAGTGGAGTTCCGCAGGGCAGCGTTCTGGGTCCCATTTTGTTTCTGATATACGTAAACGACTGCCTGGATTGTCTGACATGCGAGAAGGTAATGTTCGCTGACGATTTGAAGTTACGGAACTCGATTGAAAAACCGGAGGATGCGTGGAAATTACAACAAAACTTAAGATCACTTGCAAAAATGGTGTGATGAGTGGCTGCGGAACCTTACTCTTAACAAATGCCAAAAAATCCGACTGCGGTCTAGTTCCAGAATCAATCCAGCACTTCTTTACAAAAAGAGTTTTCTATTCAGATCACCGAAATCTGTCCTACCACAAACGCTGTGAGCTTACAAGCCTTGATCCACTCTGGCTTCGCAGATTACAGAAGGGACTATAGTCACTGTTAAAACACTTAAACAGTTGTAAATTTAACCTCCTTACATCTCTTAGGCCGCTCGATCATTCTCATCGCACCAGTCATCGAGATGTATTTTTATTTTTTCCTTTGGCACGCACAAATAGATACGACAGTTTTTTTCAGTGAACGCTATAGCAATCTGGAATAAGCTACCCGAAGTACCAAAATTCAGCAAAGTTATCCCTTGTTTACGCGAGCTGTCACTAGTTTTTCTACATTCAGGACACCTAACAAAACTTTTAGGGTGCTAACTCTGTGGAAGCTCTTTTCGGTTTTGATGGCGTTCACGGACTCTGAATCATGTGCCGGACTTCATACTGAGGGCAATATTGCTGGCTCTGCAGACCTCAATCGGCTTATTTCTCAGTCGACAGCGAACAGCCGCTCACCGATATACATGCTGGTGCGGAATACCGGATACATAACACTGAATGGAGAAGTTTTTCACCGGGCACCTGTGTCAGCGCTTCCCTTACCTGAACTTTAATTACTCAATAAGCTGTATTTTTTTCTCCCTGAAAACACCTGAAACAACGACCAGGATTTTTTTCACTGTCAGTTTGACCCTCTACTGTATATATTTTCTTTACCTTTCCTGTAAACTGTCAATAAATAAATAAGCTGACGCTGAAAGATGTCAAATTAAAGTTTTCTGCTGCATGTGCCATCAGCTTTCAGGCGCAGAAAGATAAGCTTTGCTCATTTACAATTTTAGTTTGACCTTACCTCAGCCTTGATGCTGGAAAATTTGTGTTACATACTGACGCTGCCGATAATGCAATAGGCGCTGTCCTCTCCCAACAGCAATCTGACGGTACCGAACGTGTCATCCAGTAACTCAGTCGTTCATTGACTAAGAAAGAACGTCGTTACGGCATGACTCCCAAAGCGATTTTATCATTAACGTCCTTTGTTGAAGAATGCCGGTCGTGCGCACGGAGCATAGTTGTTTGAAGTGGTTGTGGAACTTTATAAATAGGTTAATTGATTAAGCACTGCTAAGGCGCCATCAAATCCTTAGAACACAGTAAATAACCTAAAACAAACTCCTTCTTTCATTAACCAATTTAGCTTTGGTTTGTTTTTTTTTCAATTCAATTCAATTTATTGTTTGCTCTAATAGCAGTGTTTGAAATGACGAGTTTGTTTTAAGTAAAAAACTGTTTTCCAAGGTTGAGAAATAGCAAAAATTGAAGTTAAAATAGCTAAACAGAAAGGGGATGAATTTATCAGGGTAGGAATGGTAAGAGTCAGGACTAGACTGTTATTGACGTTCGAGGGTTTTCATTCGACAGAGGTACAAACGTCTGCGATTGATTCGAAGGGATAGGTACATCCAATCAGATGTGAGCGCAGTTGATTCCGGTGTGGGGTCTGCCGACTAATTAGACTTAGTTGAATGATTGCTAAAAAAAGGTGAAAAAGGATTAGAAACAGGAAGAGTTCAATTTTAAGAAACTTTCAGTGCAGTCCTTCAGTCTTCATATTTGTATTATATAACAAAGTGTTGATTATGTTTGATCTAGCTGTATGAAACAGCTAGTACGATTCCTTTCAAACAGCTATATCGAAACCTAGGCGTGCGGCTCGTTGCGCATTCGAATAACGTATAGCATAAATTATGTAAAAAGTGGAAGAAATATACTACAAAGAGACTGAGATAAAAATAATAAATTTTGCAAGTATGTTTTAAAGCAAATTAAAGCAAAAATTATCTATAAAACTAAAGACGATATCCAAAAACCTTTGAAAATGTGAAATTATCATAAATGTTTTAATAAGTTTTAACAATAGAAAAAAGCTGCTTTTAGATCATGGGTATATAAATCATTAAATTGAAAGCCCTTGCGCATAGCCGGGAGTACAGGTATTAATGAGTACGGTAGGTCACTTACCATCAGCTATAGATTACCCATAACCTGATCTCTGTGTGCATTGCAGGTAATCGAAAGGAGGTTCATAACAGGACGTCAAATAACTTCTCTTGGGAGCTTCTGGCCTGAAATGGCTATCGCCGTCATCAAAAGCCCATGCAAAAAACGTTTGGATATGCTTGACGTCTTGGCAGCTCACGGAAAGGGTTCTCAATTTAATGATTTATATACCCATTATCTAAAAAGCAGCTTTTATTCGATTGTTAAAACATTTTTGAAAAAAATCATGATAATTTTACAGTTTCAAATGTTTTTGGATAGCATCTTTATTTTTATATATAATTTTATGATTTTTAAACAATTTGCTTTAAAACTATCTTGCAAAACTTATTATGTTTTATCTCAATCTCTTAGGAGTATATTTATTCCATTTTTAACATCATTTATGCTCTACGTAATTCGAATGCGCAACATGCCGCACGCCTAGGTTTTGATATAGCTTTATGAAACGAATGGTACTAGCTGTTTCATACAGCTAGATCAAAAATCATCAACACTATGTTATATAATACAAATATGAAGACTGTAGGATTGCATTGAAAGTTTCTTATCATTGAACTCTTCCTGCTCCTAATCATTTTTCACCTTTTTTTAGCAATCAGTCAACTTAGTCTAATTATTCGGCAGACCCCACACCGGAATCGACTGCGTTCACATATGATTGGAAGTACCTATCCCTTCGAATCTATCGCAGACTTTTCTATATCTGTCGAGTGAATACTCTCGAACGTCAATAACAGACTAATTTTGACTCTAACCATTCTTACCCTAACACATTCATCTCCATTCTGTAAAGCTGTTTTAACTTCAAATTTTTCTATTTCTAAACCTTGGAAAACAGGTTTTTTTACTTAAAAAAACTCCTCCTTTCAAAAACTGCTTTTTAAGCAAACAAACAAACCAAAGCAAAAGTGGTTAATGAAAAGAGGAGTTTGTTTTAGGTTTTTTCTTGTGTTCTAAGGATTTGACGGCGCCCAAGCCTTGCCAAATCAATTAACCTATTTATTTATTTTATTTATTTAGTAGGGCTTTTGAGCAGCGTGGTTGCTATCAATTTAACCGGATGTTCCCATAAAAACGAGCGCACCGTTTTGACGATTTTGTTGTCTACAATTTTCAAGTTTTGTTCGCCCTCGTATTTACGTCTTTTCAATTCTGCTACCAGTGTCCTTATTTTAATCCGATCGGTGGGAGAGTAATCCGGCTGAAAAAAACTCCACGATGATTCTTTCGTAGTCGGGACTTTCAAGAGAGCAATAGATCTACCTGCTGTTTGCTCCCCAAGACGACTTTTAACGGTCTTGGTCGAACCTCATGCGTTTCATTTCTAACGAGAGGCCCCAATCGAAAGATCTTTTTGATTTCGACTATCACACCAGTTTCTTGCGTATCATTCAATAAATTTTGGAATGTCAGCAGATCCTGTTTTACCCTTTCTTTTGGCGTTTCCTCAGTAGCCTCTGAGACTCCCTGAACTACCAGACAAAACGATCTGTCAGGGAAAAAAACTCGTTTCTGCATCCTGCTTTCTTTTAGTGATGGAAGGTTGAATCATGCACTTTGTTACAGTCTTTAATACTGTGTTCAAATTGGTCTTCATCGGTGAGCCTGCTGGTTGATTTGCAGACATCTCTTTTGATCTTTCAAACAGCGTGAGTTCTTCTGACACTGCGTTTTGCTCGAATAGCACCCAGGAAGCCTGAATTTGGGTTTGTGGCATCCAGGTCTGTTGATAAGTCGCAGGCCACTCTTCCGCCATTACTTCGCTGGCTACCATGACCTGCTCCATTGTAGTTCGATGGACATGTATAGAGCATGCTGCTGTTGCTCTTTCGTGGCGTTAAAGATACCTTACGATTACTGTTTGTCGACTTTTCAGAGACCGTCGATCGCTGATTTACTTTTGTGCAGCCGGATTCTATGTGCATCAGATTTCCCGAACCTGGGGAAATGCAAGACATAATTTTATCCTCGCTTATTTTCTCTCTGGTCATCTGTATTTCAACTGACTCAGAGGTTTGTTCTAATGACTTCGTTCTTTTTCTCTTTTGTTTCGCTTAAATATTGTGTCTATTGACCTCTACCGTTTCCTTGCGATGATTATAGTCTAGCTTGCTGATGTTTTTCAGCTCATTTGCATCGTGTTTCGGCGATTTAATTTTGTTATGTTTGATGAGGACTGCTATTATTTCCGATAGGAGATCGAGGTCTCCTTCTAATCTCAAAACTCTGGTTGTGAGTCCTCGGCATCCATCACAGTGTGTCAGCCCTTCACTGTTTAGCTTAGTTTGGTAAAGTTCAGTAGTGCACTGCTTTCTTCAATATTGCTGCTTGGTGGTTCTTCTCGGTCTGCTGAGAGTGACTTGAGTATTTCTGGTAAGTTTTTGTCACATGAAATCGAAAACGGTTTACAAAGGTAGGAGAGATCATTATTTTTGGAGTATATACTATTTTTGTCTGCTGGCTTCCCGGGCGTGGCCGAGCGGTCAAGAGCATCGGTCGCTAATCGAGAGGTTGGTGTTTCGAATCCCGGCCGAAGCGGTGAATAATTTTCTCGCGTGGTCGGGTCGTGAACATTGCGTTACCCATGCCAGCAAGATCTCTACGAGGATGCATTAAGTTTTAACGAGCAGCTTAAATTATCAAGCGAATAGTTTACTGAGCACAATAAGAAGCGCTTTTCCGAACCGAATTCACTATCGAATGTTAATACGAAGCAAAGAACGATGCAGCCTTTGAAGCGAGTTTGCCAGTGGTTCTCCGTTCCTTTCTGATGTCGACACCTTTCCTGGCGAGAGACTGTTTTCTGAAGCCCGTAGGAGGCAGGATCCGAATGAAGCTGAGTTAGCTTATTTTTAAGATTCCGATATCAATTTTTGTGTGCCTGACTATCACAATGTCTTTAAACACTTATAGGCTGATCCTGATAAACACAGACAATATGCGATCCAATGACAACTTATTTCGTTGAGTCCTGACTTCGGGTACAGATTATTGGCCAAAAATCAAAAGCTTGGAGACGAGCAAATTTCAAACGGAAGTCCAACGACGCCGCAATAGAACAATATGAGCAATAAATGCGCCTACTCGTTCAAAACCGCTTTAAAAAACAATAAAAGATAGGAAGAATATTCATGAACGACTCAGCCGTTTGTAGAGGTCAAAGGTCCTGGATAACTTCAGATCTTCAAGGGGTTTTGCACTTTTGGTTCACTGAGCGGTTGTCAGTTTGTATTGGTGTAGAGGCTGTTTTATCAAGTCTGACGAAGGTGATAAACAAATTCCAATTTGATGTCGTTTTGTGAGGACTTCGGCACAAGAAAAATTCCCGAAAATTCAGAAAGCAATTACGTACGTGCAGTTGCAGCGTTAATGTCAGGATCAGAACGAGCGAAGTGTTAACGATTTTCAAACTGTCCAAGCCGGAGAACAAATAATATACGTGGTTCCTATGCACACTGGACAATGAAAAAAAGACTTCGAGATGTAAAGCACAGTCCTGACTCCTTACAAGCCGGTATGTCTGTATGAGATGGTCTCGAATCTGACTATACTCAAGGTAGAAAAGGTTAAGAGCATCAAGTATGCATTTGTATGTTAAAGAATTTAGACCCTTCATGACTTTTGTTGTCCTCATTTGAACCCTTCATAGCAGTTTGTAAACTTTTTTCCGCCACGGCTGCCACGCCTGAACTCCATTTTTCATGTGTGAACGCAAACATCCTCTTCGCGTAAAAATTCCACTGAAGCAACCCACCTTAAGCATGAAGAAATTAGACCTTGATGCCCTGGAAAACTTGAATACCTTTATGTCTAAATATGGTTCTCTCTTCACGATCCTTGGTACCATTTTTGAGGGAAAGTTGTCTTCACTCACTTCTCAACAATGCGTGAAACAAGAGCCTTTTATAAACATGGTCAGTACCGAGTCAATTGACCGACATAAGAGAAGTTTCAATTTTCTTTTAAAAAACGTCCCCAAGAGTAAAATCTCCCTGGACGTTGCATTTCATTTCCTTTACTCGTGCGGCTTTAACTTTAAAGTCGCTGAAGCTAAAAGGTTGTCTTCCCGTAGCAAAAACCCTCCTATTCTGGTCAAACTTTTTTCAGCGATTGAAGTTGACCTTATTTTCTCTAAGCATGAGCACTCAGCTCAATATTTGAAAAACAAGTTGTTTATCTGTAGGGATAAAACCCCAATGGAACGTCGGGTTTCACCCTCATTAGCAAACAAGAAACCTTCGTCTACACCTTCAATATCAAAAGTTATCTCAGAGGTTTGTCCTGTAGCTAAAGCAAGCCCGCGGCCTTCCGGATCGACAGGAATTTCGATTCCAGCTGAATCTTCACCCGTTAACATTGTTCCTGGTTTGATTGAAATTGTGTCAAGGCCTTTTCTTTCACATCCCAAGCAAACGATGCCTGCCATAGCTGCCAAATCTACTAAACCTAAGAAAACTCCTAGTAAATCTGAATCATTGGCTAATCCTGACATTATAATCAGTAATGTCATTACCGATGGGAAACCTGCTTACACCTCAGCATCTCTAACAGCTGCGACCGCTAACGTTAGCATCTTTCCCAACCCAAAAAGTGTCCGAAATCCCCAAATAATTAACGCTTCTAATTATGTTACCAGTTTTACGAAATCATTTATTACTTTTTTAAATGCACGTTTTCCGCCAATTTATGCTAACTTTCCTCTAAATCTCATTTCTATGCCACCCCTATCTTTCAAACGCCACAATATAGCCTTCCTTTCCAAGGTTTTCATCCAAATATGCCGTCGTACAATTATCTCAGTTCTCTTAACAGTAACATTTCGAAAAATTGTAGACCAGAGCAATTTTTTTCCCACCTTTCGTTTCTTCTTTCCAGTGTTCTTCTCCGCCACCAAATTATCCTTTTTTATAAATACTAATGAGCGTGACTTGCAGCTCAGGAATACGCTCAGCTTAGTTTCACTCAATGCGAGATCAGTTGTAAATAAGATGGCTCAGCTTAAAACAGTAGCCTTTGAGCTTGATCCAGATGTGCTTTGCGTCACCTAATCCTGGGCTCACTCTCTTATTACTGACTCGATGCTTGCTATAGATAATTTCAGTTTGTACCAACAAGACCACGCTGAAAAACTTAGCGGTGGTTGCCTCCTTTATATTAAGTAAAACTTTGTACATTTTCCTTTTCAGCTGAGCATTTCATCCTTTTCTGGAAATGTATGCTTTGTTTCAGTCATCCTCACGCACAATAAAAAGCGGTAATTGTCTGTGTCTATAAACCTCCATGTTATTTTGGCAATGAAAGTGAGCTCCGTTAATTATTTGAAAAAGTTGACGGGACTCAAGTTGATTTCTAACTAATCCTAAGCGATTTTAGTCAGCCAGACATTGACTGGCAGGCAAATTCCTCCCCGCCAAAACATCAGAAATCGCTCGATACTATTTACTTTTCAAACATGTCCCAACTAGTCAGATCAGTTACAAGAAATTAAAACATTTTAGATTCAATTTTTTTAAGTGATGTCCACCCTCTCTTTTTGAATTTCCATTGTGATCTTTTCACAAGTGATCCCGTTATAATTCACTGTTGTTTTCCAGTCCCCATTCTTACGAAGCCTGAAATTAATTGCAATATCTTCGACTTTTCCAACACAAACAATGAGTTAATAGATAATTATGTAAGCAATCTAGATTGGCATTGCATATTTTTCAATCAATGATCCAAACTTTTTCCGTGAGCTATTGCAGATCCTCACAGAAACAATCCAGGCCTTAATCCAGTTAAAGATTTTTAATTCAAATACAGCGTCTTCGATTGTTCCAAATTTACTACAAAATAGACTTAAAAATGATGAAAGCAACTTAAAGTTTCATCTAAGAGCTTCTTGTCAGTTCACTTAAGGATTGCACAAATATTTGATTTAGCATCGAAAATTAAGGGTCGCGCGAGATAAGCGTATGTAGTCTCGGACACTAAGTGATGCCAATTCATCCAAATCTGTTGCTCAAATCTTCCATGTTTGGTCATAGGCTAAGCGTCTGAATGTAACTCCAGCCTTACTCGAATGTAAAAAAATGGCTACAGACGATTTAGGCAAAGCAGAATAGTTAAATTCATTTTTTGCCAACCACTTTAACTCTGAAGCTAGCCTCACTCCCTCAATTCCTCTGCATTCGAATTCAAATTCACTTCTTACAACCATTAATTTCTCACCTGTACGTATTCAAAAAGAAAATAGCTCACCTTAAACAATCACATTCGGTTCGAGCTGATGACATTCCAAACTCCCTTACTAAACAGTTAAGGGATTTGTACACCTTTACTAAGCAAATAATTCTCAGTATTTCTCGAAACGGCTATTCCCCGATTATTGGAAAACTTCTATTATAATTCCAGCATTTGAATCTGGTTCTCAATCTGACATTCATAACTATCGCGGTGTTCATAAAACACCCTCTCTTGCTAAACTCTTCGAAAACTAATTGCAAAACAAATCACGGATTTTTGCATAAGTAATCAAATTATGAACTTTTCCCAACAAGGCTTTTTACCAGACCGCTCTTGTGAAACCTGCCACCTGTTTTCATAAATCTACTAACCTCTCTTCGTTATGATCATCTATCTGTAGTAGTTATCTATTTTGATCTTAGTAAGGCACTCGATAAAGTGCCTTATAGACGACTTCTAGCTTAACTTGAAGCAATTGGATTTTGTAGTCCCCTAACTGACTTTATTAGATCATGCATATTTGATTAAAAACAAAACGTTTTAGTGGGATCCTCATACTCAAGTGCTACCCCGATTGTTAGTGGTGTTCTTCAAGGTACCTTATTAGGTCCATTGTTTTTCTTACTGTATATAAGTGATATTTCATCGATAGTTAACCGTTCTCACTCTTTTATTTATGCTGATGACCTCAAATGTGTGTATTCCTTCTCTAACTCTACGATAGAACGATGAATAGAACAAAATCATTCGGACTTAGACGCTCATTTGGCGTGGAGCTCCACATCGCTAACGGATTTCTCCCCTTCTATGTGTCACTTCATGCGTTTTGGGCATGTAAGGCTGCCGCAATTTGTGGTTTTTGAAGGGTTGCCCTATGATTGAACGTTCCTCCATCAACAAATAAATTAGAGTTGCAAAACTTCCCATTAAATGATTCAAAAGACAACTTGGCGAGCATACACGCTGCTTTCGATAACTTCTCTTCAGGCCAGTACAGTTATAGAGAAACGTTGGAACGCAGTAGAAATTTAAAAAACATGAAATCGATAATGTTCGTCAATTTGTGTGGGTTATCTGAGGAACGTGCATAGGGGAAAGGGTGATAAGAGACAATTTGATAGGTGGCGGTAAGTGTTTGGTAGAGCCGTTCTAGGAGAAGGGGGAGGACAGAGATGGCGCGGGGATACATGCAGTTAAGCGGCCGTTGGCCAAGCTAAGCGCGGAGCTTGTACGAGGTTCTTTTGTGCGCACAAGACCGGCTTCTTCAACCTAATGGCAGTTGCTTCTGCTGCTGCTAGTAGACGTTGACCCAGTGGCTTGGGGTAGTTTGGTGGGACCTTATAAATTACACGGAAAGCTTCGCTGGGGTCCACATTATGCCCGGTGTCAACAAGATGTGCAAGGATGGCGCTTTTTATGCTCTTGACTTCCCCTTTGCTCAGCCATGCTGGGATGTGTTCTTTTATTCTTTTGGATAAGCGCCGACTCATGCGACCAATATAACCTGCTCCACAGGAGCAAGTAAATGAGTAAATGCACATGGAGGTGGTCTGAGTTGGCAACCTATCCTTGCCTTCGCCTCGTAAAAGAGGGTTGGTTGAGAACACTATCTGAAGTTTCGCTGCTGGGAACGTTTGTGTAACGGCTTGGTTAAGGCGTCTTTTCAGTAGTTCACTAGCCGAATCCCTTGAAAGGGCACTTTGAGGAATAGAGTTTTCTTTTCCACAGTATCCTTGGCAGGTTTCACTGGTCTAGCGACAAGATGCTTTGTAATAAACCGATCTGGGTATCCATTCTCCGAGAAGTGCATAAAGAAAAGGATTGCACTGATGAAGTAGAGGCACAATTGACTGACTGCTTAAAAAGACTCCATGCAAGGGGTTTTCTAAGCGACCGTGACCTCGAACGCCTCAGACCAGTAGGTACACACATCCCTCGACTCTATGGTCTACCGAAGATCCACAAAGAAGGCTTGCCACTTCGTCCGATTTTAGACATGCAAAACTCTCCTTATCATGCCATAGCAAAGTGCTTAGCAGAAAAACTAAAGCCTGTACAACGTCAACAAGCGCCACGTAGCTACCGAGATACCTTCGAATTTATTGAAGACGTCAAAGACCTTAACTTAAATGGCACGAAGATGCTATCTTTGGATGTCTCATCACTTTTTACAAACGTCCCTGTCACTGAGACAGTCGATTACCTCTGTGAATTCCTTTTGACCAGTGAGCAAGAAACAGGAATACCGACAAATACACTGAAAGAATTATTACTAAGATGCACGTTAAATGTGCAGTTCCTTTTTGATAACCAACTATACAGACAAATAGACGGTGTCGCTATGGGTTCGCCACTTGGACCTCTCCTAGCCGATGTATTTATGGGCAAGTTGGAGAAATTTCAGTTAAGCGGACAGATCAATAAGCTAAGATACTACGGTCGATACGTCGACGACATCTTTGCAATTGTCACAGAAGAAACAAATGTAGACGAGCTCTTATTTCTCAATTTTCTCTGCATTGGGGTGAGGTCAGGAGAAACTGAGAAATGCCATTTTTGACAAAATTCTCTACCAATCTCCTTCCTAGACAGTATGAAGTCGACTTCTATCAAGGAAAAGAGAGTGACTAGTATAGGGACATTACGACTGAGCGAGTGCAGTCGCTTATCGTGCGCGACTCAGAATCCCAAACCACAGCTTTGCAGAAACAAACGCGCACCGTTGATAGCAGATATGTAATTTGGAATATTACGCAGCATGAAATTATGATTGCGTTTTTTCCGTTCTTCGATTTCTGGGCTGATTATCTCAATGACTTAAGAAGCCTGCTTTATAACTGTGTCTGAGATATTGGTCAGGGTTCCCTTAAGCAGAAAATCTTTTATTTCGTCAGACGACGACCGATTATTGCAGGACGAGGTGTAGGCTTGAGCAATCAGAGGATCAAGAGGTTCAAGATTTATCAAAGGTATTTTAGAGTTGATAATATCTGTAGAGTATCGCATACGCTAGATGTGTCTCCTTCCATTACGTTTTTATTCCAGGATGGAGGGGAAGCTGCAACCTTGCGTCTTTTTGAGAGTCGCTTGCAGGACAACGTAAACTAATAGATGGAATTTTGGTTTACTTAATAGAAGAAGATTTGTTAATAATTTACAAGAGTATACATAAAAAGGCTAAAATTGTAGCTTATTTCATACAGTAAATAGAAAATGACGAACCGGTCACAATTTCAAATCACACTTACGCAAAGTACAACTGGTTAATCTATTTGATTATTTATTTATTTATTGCCAGCTTACAGGCAAGGTCAAAAGGGATATAGAGTAGGGGGTCGACCTAACAGTGGAAAAAAAACTCCTGGTCGTTCTTTATAGTGTTTTCAGGAGAAAAAAACTGCAGCTTATTGAGCGGATTAAAGTTCAGAACAGGGAAGTTTTGACACAGGTGCACGGTGTAGTACTTCCCCTTTCAATGTTTTGGATCTGGTATTCTGTACTAGCAGCAGGTATGCCGGCGAACGGCTGCTCGCTGTTGACTGAGGAATAACCTGATTATGGAATGCACAGCCAGCAATATTGCCTTCAACGTGATGTCCGGCACAGGATTCAGAGTCCGTGGACGCCATCAGAACGGAAGAGAGCTTCCAAAGAATCAACAACCAAGATTCCTGAAGGTGTCCTGAATGTAGAAAAGTAGCGACAGCTCTCTTAAACAAAGAATAGTTTTGCTGAATTTGAATACTTCTGGGTAGTTTATTCCAGATTGCTATAACGTTTACCGAAAAAAACTCTCGGTATCTAACGGTGCGTGACAAAGGAAAATAAAAGAATACATCTCTATGATTGGTGCGCCGAGAGTGATCCAGCTACCTCAGGGATGTACGGGGTTAAAGGTAAAACTGTTAAAAAGTTTAAACAGTAAAAATAGTCCCTTCTGTAATCTACGAAACCACAACGAGTCTTGGCTTGTAAGCTCACAGCGTTGTTGGTAGGACAGGTTTCTGTGCTCTGAAGTGAAAATTCTTTTAATAAATAAGTGCTGGACTGATTCTATCTTCCTCCGTTCACTCACGTGCAGAAGGCTAAATAGAAACGAGCAGTATTCCAGACTAGGTCTGACATACATTTTATAAAGGCTGGTCCAAATTTTTCCAGTTTTAAAATTTCTGAAAATAAACCCAGTGGTTTGCCGTGCTTTCGAGACAATCAGGTCACAGTGCTCTGACAGATTTAGACTACTAGCATATGATATGCCCAGATCCTTTATAACCCCGGGCACATTTAGGTCATGACCGTCTATGATTAGATGACAATGATTGTTGTCACGACTAACCACAACGGAGCGCTTGTGCCAATAAAGCGAAAGGCGCCATGTGCGACACCACTGAATGAAGGATTGAAGATCCTTTTTAAGATGTCAAGCATGATGTGGCGATCGGCCGGTTTATATCTATAGGCAACTTTTAAATCATCAGCGTACATAAAGGGCTACCATACTGAAAACAATCACGAACATCATTCACAAAAAGGCAAAATAGAAACAGGCCGAGTACGCTACCCTGGAGATAACATCGGGAATTTTAAGTCGCTGTGCGCGAGCATGCAAATAGTAGGATATTACGTTCAGAAGCTTGTTACCTATACCGGAGGAGGTAAATTTCAGCAGGAGGAGATCATGGTAAACACGATCAAATGCCTTCGTGAAGTCGAAGTAAACGGTGTAGATTGCAAAACCACTATCTCTAGATTGTAGCACATGATCAATGTAAGAGAGCTGGCAGGTGTAACAAGATATTTTTTCGAGAAACTCATTCTGAGCTGCATTAAGTAGGTTATTCTCTATTATTTGACGCATCAGCTTGTCTTTAATCAAGGTCTCTAAGATCGTCTAGGCTGCTAGCAGTGTATTTATTGGCCTAAAGTTGTTGAATGGCGTAGTTCGGTCGTGTTTGGGTAAAGGCAGAATGTGCAATTCCTTCCAGAATATAGGGAAGGTTTCACTTTCAAGAACAAGATTTAATATCTTATACAGAAGTTGCGGAATTATATCATTTGTATCCATCTTTAGAACGCTGACCGGGACGCCATCTGTTCAAGGACTGTACGATTGACGAGAACGCCGAATCGCTACGGTCACGTCCCAGAGGGTAAAATATATGTTGTCGAGGATTTTGCCGGTCCAAACCCGGATGTTTAAAAAAGGGGCGACCGAATGTTCACTTAACGTTCTAGACAAGAACGCATTGTAGCTATCAGTCAACAACGTAGCGTCACCTATAGGCTTTCCAAAAGCGTCTCGAAGTACAGAGTACTGAGTTTTTCTCTGCACTTTTACTGTGCACGAAAAGAGTTTTCCATCATTATAGGAAGGGTTTTCAGCAAAGTTAACCTCTTCAGCTAGTTGTTTTTCGTCAGAGATCCTCGTAGTCTATTAAAAGAGTTTTTGATCAAGGGCAGGACTAAAGTATCATTAAGTAGGTGAAAACGACGCGAGAGTCTACGCAGTCTACGGCGGAAAGATAAAGGGAGGTAGACTTCATTCTTGACATTAATTATTTTCTTACGGGGAACAAAACGAGAAATGAGTGTACCTAGAACTTGGTAGAATGTATTAGTTCAAACATTTACATCCAAACATAGAAAGAAGTGAGTCCAATCGTGGGAATTAAGATGTGTTAGTAATTCCCCCATATTTGCTGATCGGAAATCATGGAAAAAACTATATTTTTTAGAAAAAATTTCATCAGCCTCGATGTATAGTGAAAAGTGAACTAATGCATGGTCTGAACTCCCAAGTGGGTCTAAAGGTGAAACTGACAATGGTTGAGAACGTCTGCAGAAAATGAGATCAAGTATGCTTGATCCTCGGGTAGGAAAATCAACTACCTGTTCCCACATGCCATTATCTATGGCCTCAGGCATGTTTTCGAACTTTGCAGGACCGGAAGGTGGAAACCAGTGAACTTCAGGAAGATTGAAGTCACCTGCAATCAAGCAGTACTTCAGATTTAGGTCAACTGTGGCATGAAATGCCTGTGAGAAACGAAGATCGTTATCCTCGCTTGCGATTGGGGGCGATAGACACAACGAACGGGTAAAGAGTAGTTTTCTTTTAGAACTACTCGGAACCGACAGCTCTCTTCTACTGCGGTAAATTTTCGATAGATTAACGGCAGAAACGTAAGTGGCTGCTTAATATAGCTGCAGCTTCCTCCGCCACGGCTATCGTGCCGACCATTACGAATATAATCGTACCCTAGAATATTGAGTTCAGAGTCGGATACACAGAGTGTTGCCCATGTCTCTGAAATTATTACAATTTCAGGGTGGTGGATGAAAACCAGAGTCTGGAGGAAAGGTATCTTATTAAGCAGAGATCTGGCATTTTAGACGAATAATTTAAGCGGGCACGTTTTTGGTTTCTGAAAAAGGACAGTTAGGCTGTCAGATTGATTGACTTCGGCCCAAGAAATGCTCTTTTCATTTGAACTATTTGTCCGTTTCTTATTTGGAAATGTGCCTCGCCATTGGCCATTCGTGTTGCTTGTTCTATTTGTAACTGTCTCATTTTCATTCGCTCTTTCAGTCCGCATTCCGTTTAAAAAAAACTTCAGAATGAAGACACCGTAGGGTTGCTTTTCTCTGTAGCAGTAGCTCTGCCTGTGGTTCGTTTTCCAAGATGATTTGGGCCGGCACAAATAATATAAGGTCGTTGAAAGAACTTTTTGAAACTAAAAATTAATAGTTAGTTCACTGCTAGGGGCACGAAATATTGTAAAAATAAACCCTTCACTTATCTTTAAAAATTGGTCTGCGCGCCATTGACCTTGACCTGATATTCATCCTGGCGAGGTTATGGAATGGATCAGCAAGTTTGAATTGGTGCAAGTCCTAGAGACTCATAATTTGCTATCAAACTGTCAACACGGGTTCCGAAATGGAAGATCGTGCACGAGAAATTTGATACAATCTCTCCAAAACTGGACCCAAATACTTGATGATAGACACGAGGCTCATTTCGACTTCATTGAATTTGAAAAAACCTTCAACCATGTGTCACACCAGAAACTTTTGTACAAGCTAAAAAGAATTGAAATCAGAGGTAATCTCCTCAAATAGATCGAAAACTTCCTTGTGAGTCGGTCCCAGGATGTGTGCAGCGGCCAAGAGAGGTCAAGTTCTGCTGCGGTCGAGAGACGGGTTTTTCAGGGTGCAATATTAGGGCAAATACTGTTAAATAAATAAATAAATTTAATATTAAAGGCCAGGAGGGCCCCATAATTACAAACTTAGTATCGCGTTTTAAATAAATACAAAGTGGATAATTGTTGCAATATGTAAGCAGCCATAGGAATACCGGAATTAAGTAGTATGGTAGGAATATCCGATTCAGAAAGATTTGTAATTTTTAAAACAATAGTCAACTATTTTTGACATACACGGTGAACAAGAAAAGAAGCATTAAAAAAAATCCTACGGTTAAATCGGAGGCGGAGTTCGGCGAGCCACCAATTTAAAAAAAACTAGGATAAAAAATGCCTCACTAAAAATTAATAGCTAGATGCAATAGGATAGTATTGTGATGCTGCTGACAACGTAAAAGGGTTCGGAGAGCTCCTTGTCGGGTGAGAGATAATATAGCAGTCAGAGCTACTGTTTGTAACCACCAGTGGAGGTGAGAGAGGAGGAGCTCGTCGTGGACAACAGGATCGAAACGAAGAGG
Organism: Schistocephalus solidus; assembly: GCA_017591395.1. Taxonomy (NCBI): domain Eukaryota; kingdom Metazoa; phylum Platyhelminthes; class Cestoda; order Diphyllobothriidea; family Diphyllobothriidae; genus Schistocephalus; species Schistocephalus solidus. The sequence continues at coordinate 8,446 of WEDG01004984.1, read as the reverse complement.
GGACAGTAGAAGTCACGAGATCATCATCAAGATGCAACATTGCTGCCTGCATAGTCCACCACCAAAGAGGCGAAACCATCAGAACAAGCCAAGCTCATCAAATGAACGCGGAGACCATCGTCAGGTTTGCAAAATCGGAGGACCGTATCGAGGTTGTCAAGAGTTGGCGATGCTATTTTAAAATAAGGGGACGAAAAAGTGAATGCACAGATTAACTCTGCAGATGATGATGAAATATATTTAGAGACCAATATTATAAATAAATAAATTGTATATTTAAGGCCTAGAGGGCCCCATCATTACAAACTTAGTATCGTGGTTTTACTTAATACAAAGTGGATAATTGCTGCACTATGTGAGCATCCATATGAACAGCAGAAATGAGTAGTATGGTAAGCATATCCGATTCAGAAAGATTTGCCATTTTTAAAACAAATTGAACAATCTTTGTCATATATGGTGAACTGATAAAGAAGCAGTAAAAAACGCTTAGGGTTAAATTGGAGGCGGAAATCGGCGAGCCGTCAATTTTTTAAAAAAATAGGAGAAAAAAACTGCTTCACTAAAAAATTAATCGCTTAATGCAATGGATAGTATTTTGATGTTTCTGACAACGTATGAGGGTTTGGAACGCTCCTTGTAAAGTGAGAGATAATATAGCAGTCAGAGCTACTGTTTATAAACACCAGTGGAGGTGAGAGAGGAGGAAATCATCGTAGACCGCAGGGTCGAAACGAAGAGGGGACAGTAGATGCCACGAGATCATCGTCGAGATGCGACCTTGCTGACTTCATAGTCCACCACCAAAGAAGCGAAACCATCAGAACCCGCCTCGATCATCAACAGAACCTGGAGACTATCGTCAGGGTTGCCAATTTGGTGGAAAGTATCAAGGTTGTCAAGAGTTGGCAATGCTAGTTTAAAAGCAGGGGACAAAAAAGTGAATGCAAAGATTGACTCTGCAGAAGATGATGGAAATATAATAAGAGACCAATATTATATCAAGGGAGCTGCCTCCTTTCCAAGAGGACCCTTTTCAAAATCCAAAAAATGCGAGTTTGGGAAGGAAACAGACAATAAGGACTTTATTTCTTCCAAAGTTAAATGTTTGCGTAATTTGGTTTTGAAAATAGCTAATTTAGATGACAACCTAATTTTCAGTGGAAGATTATTCCATATGAAAGCATATTTGGAGGCAAAAAACTGAGAACGGTTAGTTGTGGAGCTAAGGGGTGGTAAAATTATCATGGAGGAATTACAAGTGGCATAAGGTCGATCTACCGGAGTGAGAGCGCTAATTCGTGGGAGATTTGGGCTAGAGTAAACGCAAAACAGGAAGCAGAGACCGGCTTCGAATCTTTAATGTTTGCTTATTGGCATCTATCCGTATAAGCGATACTGGATCCAGGAAGAGAAAATAGTCTTCAGTAAAAACCCTCTGAACCTTTTAATCTTACTGCGGTCAGAGGCGTTCATTAGCCCAAAAGAGGGGACAGCAGTATTCTAGGATAGGAAAGAACAAACATGAGGTATAGGTTTAACTTTATTTCCGGAAGGGAAGAAATTATGTGATATAAAACCACATATCTGTACAGCCTTTGCAGAAATTCGATCTGCATGAGGCGATAATGCTTGCTTATTCGTGTAACTTAGACCTAAGTCTTTTATGGTTGTTCTTTCTAAAAGTGTACTATTTTGAAATACTAGGGGTCCAGGAAGCCTGGTGGGGCCGAAACACATGAAAATACTCTTGGATGACGACAATTCCACCTGCCAACTACAGCTCCAACGTGAGAGTATAAGTATATCAGTGTTGATTTTATCAACGCAACTGTTGGCAGTCTTTAGAAAATGAATAAATGCACTTGAGATCGTCATCGTAAACGAAATTTTGTGAATTTGTGAGTAAAGCTGAAATTTCGTTTGTGTACAGAATGAAGAGAAGGGGACCTAGAACCGTGCCTCTCAAAACGCCACTCGTGATCGGCTGAGGCGTCGAATAGCTATTACCTACTAAGACCTTCTGGCTGCGGTTAGAAAAGTAGGAACCAATAAAGTCAAGGAGAGGAGGCCGGATGCCAAGGGCTTCCAGTTTCACCAGAAGACTTCTGTGTGGTACCTTGTCAAAGGCTTTGCTCAGGTCAAAGTAGATCACAACCACTGACTGCTGCTCATTACGAAGGGAAGTGACGAGATTAAGAAAAGCTAAGTGACACACTTCGCATGATCTCCCAGGTCGAAAACCATATTGCGAATCGCTTAAGAGCTTATTTTCTAGGCAAAAGTCGAGAATTTGATTAAAAATATTTTTTTCAAGAAGTTTTGCTAGAGCCGGGGTTTTGTGAACGCCTTGATAATTATTTACGTCCGAACGAGATCCCGACTTGAAGACAGGAAGAATAATAGATGTCTTCCATGAGTCAGGAAAGAATCCGTTTAGAAGATAAACTGAGAATATATGGCTAAGCAATCGGGGAAGCTCAGCACTCTCTTAATAACTGAGTTTGGAATACCGTCAGTCCCCGAAGAGTGTGAGTTTTTCAGACGAATTATTTGCTAACGAATTAGTTCTAGGGAGAAATATATAGTGCTGATAACATTCAATGAGGATGCCTGAAACATCGGAACCGGTTCAGATTCCATCGTTAGATGATTTGCAAAGAACGCACTTAACAGTTTTGCCTTGTCAGAGTCTTCGAGAACGAAGTTTTTGTCTTCGTTTAGTAATGGAGAAAATTCATAAGCTCGTTTAGAGGAGGATCGACAGCGGAACATTTGAGAAACATAGTTTGGCTCACTAAGTGCACAAGATTTTCTCTGTCTGTCACGTGCTAGACGAATCTTAGAGGTTAATTCAAAAATCTCTGCAATCCTTAGATGTACAGATAACGAAATAGTATATTTATTTTTTAACTTCTTCCTCAATTTCTTTAGTCGTGGCAAAAGAAAGTGAGGAAACGTGGATTCCGAAACGTAGGTCTTGACTATTTTGGTTGGCACAAGTTCCAGGATGTTATTTGAAACGACTGACATGAAGTCACAAAGACTTGCTGCGTCGTTAATGGAGGAGAGATGGTGCAAGTCCAATGAGTCCAAAAAGTTACTAATTAAGCTCATATCTGCGAGGTCAAAAGCATGATTGGTACGAGTGGCACTAGCGTTTTTCGATGAAACAATCGGAAGGCAACAGTGAATTTATGTATGGTCACTTTGGAAGAGGCCCTGCTTAAAATCAACGAGGAGGGGAGCAATGTCATTTGTGAAAATCAGGTCTAAAATATGCTTTTTTCTCGTTGAAGAACGGACAAGCTGGAACCAATTAGAAAAAATAATGGTATCGAGGAAAGGCTTAAATCTGGGTGGACAAAAGTTGTAAATCCAGTCAATTTCAGGAAAATTAAAATCCATAGTGATTATTTTAATGTTAAATTGGATTCCGAAATGAATTTAAAAATTTCACAAAGTTTTGCATCGTCATCGGATGATGAATTAGGCAGGGTTGTAAATACATCCGAGAATCGCCTTTTGCCGGGGCGACAGGATAATGGATGCGAAGCAGTAATTACCAGAGAAATGACGTAACATCTAGATCAAATGGGAAGTGCTTAAATGAAGCTTTAAATATAGAAGACAACCACCACCACGCTTGCTAATGCGGTCTTGACGGTAGAGATCATACTGGTCTATGACAAGCAAAGAGTCGGAAATTAGGGGATGGGTGCAAGATTCAGTTACACATAAAACGTCGGGCATTAACTCGAAAGCAATGGCTCTCAGTTGGGCCATCTTATTTAAAACAGATCTAGCATTAAGTAATATGACATCTAGCGTATTTCGAGTATCTAAACTATGGTTATCATTATTTATAAAAAAGAAAGACTTGGTGGTGTGGAAGTAAACTGTAGAGAGGAAGGTGCTGACGGAAAGTAAAATTGCTGCTGTCTACAATTAGCTAAGCTGTTATTGCTAACTAAATTAGGATTATTGTAGAGAAACATATTTGGGTGGTATCCATTGAGAGGAAGGCTATTTTCTGCGTTAGCGAAAATAGAAGGCCTTAAAATAGGATTTTGAGGAATATTAGAATAATATGGGTGGAGAATAAAATTTCAAAATGGAACAAATTGTTTCGGAAAACTGTTACCGTAAGGGGTAGCGTTAAATAATAGGGGGCCTGAGAAGTTGATTGGTTGGGATAATTGCTAAGGAAATTTTGGGTATGTATGGTAGATGCTGGAGGGTTAGGAGGTTTTCCAACTTTAATGACGTTTTTATTTTTGGAACTTAAGTTTGGAGCATACTTTGACTTGCCAGGATATTAATAAGTTGAGTAGATTGGACAGCTGAGACCGGAATGGATAGCGTGGAATGGGAACAAGGCTAACTTGACCCAGTTTTGTTGACTTAGTCAACAGTAGGAATACAAGGAAAACTACGATGAAACGGAGAAGCAGTTGGTCTTGGCACTTTAGATGGAGTTACTGACATTAAAGGCGGGCTTACGACATGACTGATAGCTACTGCGTTTGAAATTTCTATTCGCGAGGAAGAAGGCGTTAATGGATTCGTTGAAAGAAGAGCGGGAGTTCAAGTTAAGGAGGTTATTGAACCGGGCACTATAGGAGATTGCTGAACCGTCTCGTTATGGTTTGCATAGCCATGACCAGACTTATGCATAATGGATTGAGAGGCCGAAGACCTATGCAAGAGGGGAGACACATTCCTTCGCTCCATCGGTGTAAGATCCCGACAAAGGAAACATTTTGTAACTTCTAGATAACAAGAAATGCGACCTCGTTGAGCAAAAATGGAGTCCACCTCGATTGGTGAAAAGAGGGTAACTAATATAGGTGGATTTTTGCTACGTGAGGCGAGGCGTTGGGCTTCCGCTATTTTGTAGTAGAAACCGCACCAGTACAGGAAGTCTACGGCAACTTCAATGGGTCGTTTGTCTCGAGAAACATTTTTTAAAAGAAAATTATAATTTCTTTTCTGTCACTGTGATGTTTCACTGGCAACCAAATGGACGAGAGAATCCAGACGCTGACATTCCTGAGAGGGAAGAACAAAGATGTCACCGTCGAATAAGTTCCCCAGTATAGAGAGAACTGATCCAAACTTAAACATAAAATCATTAGAATTTTGTAAAGCAGAGAGATCAAGCTGCTTAGCTTTAACGATTGGTTGCATATGCATATCACTGCGGTGACTACTAGATGCAAGCAAGCAACGCTTTGGTGCAACGGCTGAGAGCTTGCGACGAGCTGAGATTTTCGTTCTGATTTTTGCTAGGAGGTTTTAATTTGGTCAAACTTAGGAAAAATCAGGCAAATAATATTCTGCAACAAAAGTCTTTTCCAAAATTTTAACTTAGGACCTTCATACGTGCTTGAGAAAACTTCTTCGTATAACAGATCCTCCTGACTAATAATGAGGCTATATCGGGTGAAAACGCTGACTCTAAATGTTCACGCCTGTAGAATTGGACGAGCACCACAGGTATAAGCCGTTGATAGAGTGTTAAAAAAGCAAAGTTTTTATCCAAAAATCGGGTAGTAATTTAAGCTTTGGATAAGCAGATCCTGAGAAAATTAGAAATTTCAATTAGCTTTCAAAAACGAGCTGCGCACCTTCACGTTAACCTTGTGATTACCTTATCAAGGGAGCAGCATCAAAATTCCAGGAGGACCCTTTTCAAAATCCAAAAGTTGCGAGTTTGGGAAGGAAACAGACAATAAGGACTTTATATCTTCCGAAGATAAATGTTTGCGAAATTTGGATTGACAAATAGCTAATGAAGACGACAACCTAATTTTCAGTGCAAGAATATTCCATATGAAAGCATATTTGGAGGCAAAAAACTGAGAACGGTTAGTTGTGGAGCTAAGGGGTGGTGAAATGATCATGGAGGAATTACAAGTGGCATAGGGTCGATCTACCGGAGTGAGAGCGTTAAGTCGTGGGAGATTTCGGCAAGAGTTAACGCAAAACAGGAAGCAGAGACTGGCTTCGAGTCGTCTAACCCACAGAAGTTTAATGTTTGCTAACTGGCATCTATCCGTATAAGAGATACTTGATCCAGGAAGAGAAAATAGTCTTCGAGTAAAAACCCTCTGAACTTTTTCAATCTTACTGCGGTCAGAGGCGTTCATTAGCCCAAAGACGGGACAGCAGTATTCTAGGATAGGAAGAACAAACATGCGGTATAGGTTTAACTTTATTTCCGGAAGGAAGAAATTATATGATGTAAAACCACATATCTTTACAGCCTTTGAAGAAATTTGATCTGCATGAGGCTATAATGCCCTAATAGCAATGAAATACGATTCGAGGCTCGAACGGTCGTACGTCAATCGCATCTGGAATTTGATTGGTTGCTAGTGCACCTCGATGATGCGTCGCTTAGGGCGCAAAAGAATGCGCGCATTGGTATTGGCAAATCGATCGGGCAGTGAGCTGTAAATACCGCGCGCACCTTGCCACGCCATTTCCTGCGCTGTCGTGCTGCGACGGGGTCGCTTAACTGCCTGCACCCCTATTCTGTCTATGCTGACCGTTTTTTGCTTTTTTGCAGAATGTTTAGAGCAGTATCTGAGAGAACACTTAGTAGAAGTGCCCAGAAAGGCTTTTTGGCTGATTAACGTCAAATTGCCGAGAATATGAGGGAAATGTATCCGTTCGACTCATCCTCATCTTCGTGGCATCTGACCTCTTCCTCTAGTTCCTCATATGATGACTCGGACTCTGAGATTTCCTCTGTTGATGAGGAGACAAGTTGGACGTCAGATATATCAGTTGTGGCCGCAAAAAAATCTTCAGGCACACTTCAATTGAAGAGGAACCTACGGTTCGAGAGGCTATGAGTTCATGGGCCATACGCTCGCGTATTCCATTGATCCATCTCAGCAGTCTTCTGAAAATTATCAGACGGCTGACCTCGGACCTTCCCGCAGACGCACGAACGCTGTTGGGTGGGGTAAGTGATGTTTCAACGCTAACGGCAATGGGCAGTGGTGAGTACGTTCATTTAGGACTTGTAAAAATGTTAACTGAATAGTTTCGAGACCCTACCAGATGTCTAATAGGCAATAGTGTTGTAACTTATTTAGCTATTGATGGGCTCCCCATATATAAGAAAACTAAGCGCAGGTTTTGGCCTATCCTAGGTAGAATCATGAAGCCCTTTGTTAGTGAAATATTCGCTGTGGGAACTTACTGTGGCTATGGAAAGCCCTCAGATGTACAAAATTTCTGTATGCCGCTAGCTAAAGAATTAAAATCTTTGGCCAGAGATGGTCTGCGTGTCGAAACATATCAAGAGGTCTCTTGGGTTTCGCTTAGCAGCTGTTATTTGCGATGCTCCGGCGAGAGCTTTTATTAAGCAAATTAAGAATGTGAACGCCTATTATGACATTTATAAGATTTATTTTTGTACACTTACGCTTTGCATATTTTTATACAAAATATATTTTTACTTGCTCACAAAGTCTTTCAAGAGTTACCTTATCATTAATAACTATTCTATTAGAATGTAATGGGGATAGTTTTTTTAACCGTTTATCTAGTATGGGCGTCTACCAACGGATTAAGGGGTTCCGCTGTGCGATTGAAAAACGAGATACGAATTTTCGGATCCGATTCGCGTCCGAATTCGTAGTCATGGTCGGATACAATTCACGTGCGAAAAATCGTACCGTCGGATCCGATTCGCGTCCGATTTGCGTCCGAATTGTTATTAGGGTGCTATCTTATTTGTGTAACTTAGACCTAAGTCTTTTATGGTTGATCTTTCTAAAAGTCTACTATTTTGAATAACTAGGGGTCCAGGAAGCCTGGCGGGGCCAAAAAACATGAAACTACTCTTGGATGGAGAAAATTCCATCTGCAAACTTCAGCTCCAACGTGAGAGCATAAGTAGGTCAGAGATGATTTTATCCACGCAACTATTGGCAGTCTTTAGAAAATGAATAAATGCACTTGAGATCGTCAGCGTAAACGAACTCTTGTGAATTTGTGAGTCAAGTTAAAATTTCATTTATGTACAGAATGAAGAGAAGGGGACCTAGAACCATGCCTTGAAAAACGCCACTCGTGATCGGCTGAGGCGTCGAATAGCTGTTACCAACTAAGACCTTCTGGCTGCGGTAAGACAATTAGGAACCTTAGCAGTTTTTTATCCTACCTTCTATTCGAAATTGAATTTCTATTGAACTCTGCCTCCATTTTTAAGGATGGATTTTTTTCTCCCTATTTTTCTAGTTCACCATTAATTTCAAAATATCGCTAACTGTTGACCTAGCAGGACAAGTTCTGTCTACATTATTAAATATTTGTAAATTTTATCTGCACACTGTCATAACTTTAATTCGTTACTAATGTTTGTTAAGACAGTGCCTTGCAGGTGCTAACCAAATATAAATTCTAAATTCTAAAACAAAATGAAGTC